>JAFFST010028174.1:28476-45146 GCA_022414735.1 Noturus placidus
ATCCTAAACACACCAGCAAGTCCACCACCGAATGGCTGAAGAAAAACAAAATGAAGACTTTGGAGTGGCCTAGCCAAAGTCCTGACCTGAATCCTATTGAGATATTGTGGTATGACCTTAAAAAGGCCGTTCATGCTCGAAAACCCTCTAATGTAACTGAATTAGGACAATTCTGCAATGATGAGTGGGCCAAAATTCCTCCAGGACGCTGTAAAAGCCTCATTGCACGTTATCGCAAATGCTTGGTTGCAGTTGTTGCTGCTAAGGGTGGCCCAACCAGTTATTAGGTTTAGGGGGGCAATCACTTTTTCACACAGGGCCATGATGGTTTGGATTTTTTTTCACCTTTAATAATAAACACCTTCATTTACAAATTGCATTTTGTGTTTACTTGTGTTGTCCTTGACTATTGTTTAAATTGGTTTGATGTTCCGAAACACTTAAGTGTGACAAACATGCAAAGGAACAGGAAATGAGGAAGGGGGCAAACACTTTTTCACACCACTGTACCTGGGAAACAAGAAACACCCATCAGTCATGTGTTCTAATATTTTTACTCACCTTAAAAATGATAAAAACCTGATACCAAATGTTCTATGTTGTTTAAGACATCTACATAAAAATACGTGGTAATAAAAACTGAAATTGCCCACTGCAACATTTTTCACACATCCATATATCTGTAGTGTAGAGCAGAAACAAATGAATTGGCCTTACTATTCCAACAGTTTTGGAGGGGACTGTAGAGTACATTGTTTGTGACTGTGAGTCATAGTCACAATAATTAGAGATAATTAAAGGACTGAAATCTTGCTAAGTCATGTGACAGAAATAAGATGACAGACAAGTTATTGATAATTTATTGATTTCAAAGGCATGAGCCTATTCCTATTACTTAGCAGATGAGGTGAAGGCGACGTTACATTTTACAGAAAGGGTAAAAAGGAGATGAAGAAATTTATTCTAAGGACAAAAGTCAGGCAGTGAGAGAGTGCATGAAGAGGTCAAGTGAGCTCAAATTTGATGCCTAGAGTCATTGCTATGAAATTGACAGTTAATAAGAATGTTCACAATGCTTTCAGAGATGCTCAAATGATCACAGGACTCATAATAGGACATTGTACTCACTGGCACTTGAAATTTGTTCCACTGGCTGTTTGGTCTGAATGTGAAACTAGGCTGTTTGCCCAGTTACAGTGTGTCATTTGTGTAGTGCCACAGTCAGACTCTTGTTCTTGCCCATTGTATTCTGGCAACCGAGACCCTGCATGGCTGTTGTCATCGCTGTTTATGTATCCCCAGCGTTATTCTAATCCCTAGATACACTTGAGTGCTACTCCTAGGCAGCACAACACACATGTTTGGATCAATCAAAGCACCATGGGCAGATCAAGCAGCCTCCGTTAATGCAATAATGAGAGAGCGCCAATGATAATTATACAGTAACTGGTCATTTGCCTGCAATGAACCATTAGAGCATGTGAGAGCACAGAGCCTGGACATTTTCCCTCTGTCATTAAGGACTACAAATGCAAATGGGCTTTTTGAAAATGATTTTCATAGATATCAGATATTCTGAAAAACATTTTTAGTAACACTTTCTATGATGACCATATGTATAATGACCTTTGAATAGATTCATAACATTGTACAATATTGTTGTAATTATTTCTGAAAAGTCATTACACTTTATAGTGATTTTTACAATGTATTTATAAACTCGTAACGGAACCCTTTTTAAGTAGTGTTTATAGCACATGATTATCACTAATAACAATTTCGCCCCAGTTTTCTTCCTGTGTTAACTATTATTATTTAATTATTTAATTAACTATTATTATTACTATTATTATTGATACCATTCTGAACTTATTGCAGAAGCTGTAAAGATGTGTAGAAAAGAAGTGTCATGTATTTTCATCATTCTTACAACAACATGTATAATGCTTAATGAATATATTGTAACACGTTACGAATGACTTCATAGTTCATTATAAATACGACATTCATATAAAGAGCTATATGCTTTCTTTAATTAAAAAAATAACATATTCTAATGTACCAAAACGTTTTAAACAGCAGATTTTCCCTTTTGATATTTGGAGATTGTTATCTGCCAGTTAAGTGGTAAACTTTAATCTTTTAACTGATAATGCCTTATTCTTTTTCTTGCACTAAAGGCAGTATGCCAATCATGACTACTACTGCCAATTATATATAGTGTGCATAAAAAAGACTATAATTTCCAGAACACTGATTTATTATCATTATGTTAATGAATGCCCAATGCAATATTCACTAGTTTAGTTTAATATAACGTGTAATTCTCTGTATATATTATAAACATGCTTTACAATGTTTTACTGTAATGTTTATTAATTGAATAGGATTTTCACTTCTATGCTCAGTGGCAGTTAGAGCTTTCACAAAGTTTGGATTAAAACCAATGCCAGAGCACTCGCTGCTGCAGTAGACTACGGACTGAAATATTGCCTATTATGCTATTTAGGTTATGGGCTTAAACTGCAAAATATAACGTGGAAACTGTATTTTGTAGTGTTTCTATCTAGAGACCACAACTGTGATGCAGAAAAATACTTCAAATCAAGATCGTGCGCATAGAACTAGATTATAAATAACGGTTGATAAAAAAAAAAAAAAAATAAAAAATAAAAATAATTTCTGTAACAACAGTCATGTCTCTGCAACCCCAAGGTTAAGAATGGACCAAAATTTTCTTATTATCATCCTCAATTTAAACCTGTGTAATAAGGCAAAATTGTTCCCAATATTTGTTTTAGGAACATAAAGTTATATGTTGAAATGGTTCAAATGTCACAGAATGCTCCACAATTCTACTGTTTTTTTATGATAGATTTGTAATATGGGGCATTATAGTAAATCTCTGCTGTAAAAAAGACATCACGAGTGGTCCATTTTGCAACATAAAAAATGCATTTATTACTCAACTGTGATGCCTCTGGCTATATAAAATCTCTTTCACTGTTTAAGCAGATATTATGCTGAGCTGAACAAAGCATTTTGTTTCAGAAATGGTACTGGCAAGCAGCTGATTATCATCAATCATGTTTCAGAGCCAGCAGTCAGAACAACCCAGTGTTGATGATCACATTTGAGTGTAATCCAAGAATTGTAGCTAAAATAAAACCCGTAGACAAATATGGCTGTAGATCCTAAATATCTTATTGATATTTTGATGCTGTTTAAAACTACAATAACCCAGTTGAGAAGTGTTGTATAGCAACAATCGGAATAGCTTTTATTTCCACTCAGGGTAATGTATGGAACCCAGACGTGGGTTTATTTCAGCTGTTGAAGTAATATTATTCGTAGCAGAGGTCATATTCAGTTTTAACAGAGGCAAATCTATAACTGTTGTTCAAACTGAAAAAAGCATGCACTATTTGTACCTTTTGTATATTTTATCAATATGCATATAATGCACCTTTAATGCTTTAATCTAAAAGGCCATAATAGACCAAGTAATGTAATAATCTGAAATCTTTTTTAAAAGGTACACTTTATAGACATTTCTAGGTGTGAAGGAAAGGTACAGTTTAGTACCCTTTTTTTCCTGAGAGTGCAAGGCTAGCAACCAAGGAGAATGGCAAGACAACAGCAAGAATCACTGGTCTTAAATACAGCATGTTAAATATGGCATGTTAGTGGGTGTGGATCATTTGGAGCAGTGTTGCAGTGACTTTAAACAGCTCAGTGTCACTGCTGGGTTGTGAAACAGTCCACCATCCAAAAATATTCTACCAGCAATAGAATGACTTTGTATGCTGTAGCATTCTACCAGCAACAGTCAGAAACTGAAGCTGATGGAAGGTAGATGATGTACCATTAATACAATCTGTATGTAGAAAATGCATGATGAGAGACAGTCTCTAACTCCATACCTACAATGTGGACCAATAATGTAGGCTTGGTTAATAAAATGGAGAGTAAGTATACACAGTGTTGAAAAGAAACAGCAGAACCATATCATGCTGATGATACAATATCTGGTTACCAGTAGTGGTCTTTTTCCACTGATTACAGGTTTGATATACAGTAGCATGCATACAGATAGACTACAGTTAGTAATTGTATACCTACATGGTAGATTTTACATGATAGCTGAGCCATTGCCAGTAAATGCAATTAAACTTGGAACTGAGTGTATACACATTAGGAAATACAAATACAAGTACATTATTCAGAATGAACAGATTATGAATGAACAGCTTATGTGTCCTAAATCAGTACAAATACAGATATGAATAGGAGATGCACTTTTTTCCCCACACGTCTGGTTGAGATTAGAGATGCGCATCAGTACTTGAATCTCACTGGCTGAAATAAAATGTCATACCAGTGTGAGGTTTTTACTTTAATTCAAGTGCAACTAAGCAGTTAGATATGAAGCTTGCAGGACCAAGAAAGTTCATGGTCTGAGATCTCGTCTTTTCTCTCACCACGCATGTGCGATCAAACGCACCAGCGCTAAAGACTAGGGAGCGAAATCACTGAGTTACCTTTTTTCAGTCTTTTAAAGACAAAACCCAGCTCCCGGTGTGCACATTAATATCAGTCACCACGGACCCACCCGCAATGAGGTCTGCAACCACACTGAGCTCCTACACACTGACGTGAGATGGCTTAGTAGGGGTACATTCCTGCAGAGATTTCGAGAACTCTGTCCGGAGATAAGGGAGGTTTTTTTTGCTGTTAAACATGCAGAATCTCCCAACTCAATGATGCTCAGTGTCTGCTTGGACCGACCTGACCAACATGTTAAATGAGCTTAATTTGGAGCTGCAAGGAAAAGGCAACACCGTGGTCAATATGATCAGCTCAGTTAATGCCTTTAAACAGAAAATGCACCTTCTGTCCTCAAAGCTGCAGCACCATGAACTTCCAGAACCTTGTGTCACAGCTGGAGACGCAGTGGAAGGCTTATGCGCAGTTTAACATTGCACTGCACGGAGCAGATTGACAGCTGTCAGTCAGAGTTTCACAGACGCTTTCAAGACTTTGCTTTACTGGAGCCAGTCGCTACTATTATTTCTGTGAGTCAGCCTTTTCCCACATGAAGATTATTAAGTCCAAATACCGGTCCACAAAGACTGATCATCATTTGGAGGCCTTCTGAAGGCTGGTTACCAGCAGCTACTGTCCGGACTATGCAACCCTGGCTGATTCTATTCAGTGCACGTCATCAGAGTAAGAAACTGACCAAAAATGTACTGAATTGTAGTGTGCCATAAGGGCTCATGCAGTTATGCAAGGTACATGAACATATATTGTGTGTATATATATTTGAAGTGTACTCTCTCTCTCTCTCTCTCTCTCTCTCTCTTTCTCTCTCTCTCTTTTTCTCTCTCTCTATGTACGTCAGAAGAGTGGAGGGAAATTCGGACTAAATCTGAATGGGATGTTCAATAAGCACATGGGTGTCTACAAATGTTTCGCCATATAGCATGCAGGGAACTAACTAAAAAATAATGCAGCATCACAGTAGTAGGATTCATAAGTTTAAGAAAAAATAAATAAATAAATTACAAAGCAAAACAAAAACAACTTTTCAATTTAAGCCATGTCCACTTCAGGTTTAAATTTGAATAGAGATACAGATATTTGAAGCAATAAACAGATACAGATAATGGCATTGCATTTACATTAATATACATGCAAACAAGACACATTGAGGCTAATTAAAGCAAGCAGGTGTCGACAGTGATCAAACGAGAGTAACAGCTGTGAGGACAACCTGCAAGCAAGAAGGTTCTGTAACATTACATGACCCAGTAGTTGAGCCTTCCAGAATATAACAGTTACAGAACTGCATACATTTTTGAACTCACTCATTTATTTGCTACGTTGATGTACTCTTAACAGGTTTCAATAATTGAGGTGTTTTAGCATGGGTCTACAGTAAAATGGTAAATTACATGCTGGATTCATTTGGGGGCATTAGTGATTATCATTCAGAGCACAGTGGCAGGGCTGTGCTCTGCTGTAATTACTTTAACTGTATAATCCTGTGTACCGCCACCCCGAGCCTTCCGCTCTTCCCTTCCGCTCAGACACTCAGCTCTGACCCCTGAGAACCTCTGATTGGCCACTCGAGCCAGCAGACAGTACAGGATCCAGGTGGAAATGGGGGATGGTGGTGACACCAAGGACATGTGGATGTAATGAAGGTGTTTATAACATATGGAGTTACGAAGAGGAAACAGAATAAATACAAATAGCTTCTTCAGCTTGGTGAGTCAGTAGTGAGTCAGAACAGAAGATTGTGCAGAAAATGCAGAAATTTGAATATTACAAAATGCATGAAGGATGCAATTTATATGGAAAACAATATGGTGTTGGCATTTTATAAGGTACGCTTACACCTGTCCAGGTATTCTTACTGACAGAAACCATCTGCTGGTATATTTATCACACCCTTCTGCCCTTTTGAATGGAAAGGGACCATCAAAGGACCTCCACTTCACTGATGATTAACTGTGATATTATTATTTATTATTGCTAATTTAATTGTGATATTCTTAATTGGGTGGCATGGTATTGCAGTGGGTAACGTTGCCGGGTCACAGTTCCAGGATTCTCGGTTCAGTCCAGATCTTGGGTTACTGTCTGTATGTAAGTTTCCAGACTCAGTGTAGGGTTCCTCCAGGTTCTCTGGGTCTCTGGTTTCTGGTTAGGTGTGAATGTATGTCTCACATCTCAAATGTTTTTCTCACATCTCAGATATATGTCACAAATCTCAAATGTATGGCAGAATGGGAAATACCTTCAGATTTCTTTCTGTGACTAAAAAAGTTTTTGTCCAAAATTGAGTAACATACTTGCTAGCCTTGTGTAAAGCCTTGCTAACTAATTGTGATTTCCTCACATATACAGTACGTCTGATCAAAAAAGTTTGCAATCAATTCTGATTGATTACGGTTGTCAAGATATCAATAATGCTCCTGCCAATTCTCACCCACTAGATAGCTCTTCCCAATCATCCGACAGCTAGCAACCAGTAGAATGAAGTCTAACAAAAGCTTAATTTGAGACACAAGAAGCCAGCAATCTATCCATCCATCCATCCGTTTTCTGTACTGCTTATGTTACACAGGGTCATGGGGAGCCTGGAGACTATCCCAGGGGACATGGGGCACAAGGCAGGAGACACCCTGGACAGGGTGCAGATCCATCACAGGGCACAATCACACACCCACTCACACACTACAGATAACTTAGAGATGCCAATCAGCCTAAAACACATGTCTTTGGACTAGAGGAGGAAACCAGAGTACCGGAGGAAACCTCTGAAGCACAGGGAGGTACATGCAAACTCCACGCATGCATAGCAGAGGTGGGAAAAAAACCCCAACCCCGGAGGTGCAAGGCAAAAGCCATCGTACAACTGAAGCCAGCCAACAACCTCTTTTCGAACTGCTGCTAATTTAGTATCACATGGTAGTATAATACACTCAGAGGAAGGCGCTATCTGCCCTCTTCCTCATACATGAGCTCACAGACTTCCACAGTTGGCTAGCATCACTGTGATTGAAAGGGGAGAGCAGAGTATGCCATCCCTTACTTCAAGACAGCATGGCCAGTGTTGCTCTCTTGGCTCCCACAATGGCAACGATCTTCCTTTTCACTTTTGAGTGTATCCAAATGCTAGCATTTGAAATTCACAGAATAACACAAATAATTATATTTGGGTAATTAATGATGGAGAAGACACTATTTTTCCAGTATGTACTAAGTATGTACAGACAAAGTATGTACAGTATATACAGCTGTAGCGGTACACCTACAATATACATCGATCAGCTATAACATTAAAACCACCTGCCTAATATTGTGTAGGTCACCCTTGTGCCACCAAAACAGCTCTGACACATCGAGGCATGGACTCATAGACAAGATGGGCTGTGGTATCTGATACCAATACATTAGCAGCAGTTCCTTTAAGTCCTGTAAATTGGATCATGGATCGGACTTGTTTGTCCAGAACATTCCACAGATGCTCGATCAGATTGAGATCTGGGAATTTGGAGGCCGACTCAATACCTTGAAGTCTTTGTCATCTTCCTCAAACCACTCCTGAGCAAGTTTTGTAGTGTAGCAGGGCGCATTATCCTGCTGAAAGAGGTCATTGCTATTAGAGAATACTATTGCCATGAAGGGGTGTACTTGGACTTCAACAATGTTTAGGTAGGTGGTACATGTCAAAGTAACATCCACATGAATGCCAGGATCCCAGCAGAACATTGCCCAGAGCACATTCTTCCCATAGTGCACCCTGGTGCCATCTCTTCCCCAGGTAACTGACGCAAATGTACCTGACTGTCCACATGATGTAAAAGAAAAAGTGATTCATCACCATGCCACCTTCTTCCATTGCACCATGGTAAACAGTTTTTTGTTGTGCTCCAGCTTAGTGACGTTCTGCACAAATCAGAAGTATTAGTTCACCACTTGCAATGCCTAGAATAATATCGTGCAATTATCTTCCTTTAAATTGTGAATTGTGCAATTCATCGTGTTGTTTATAAACCGGAGTATGCGCTATTATGTTCTCACCTTTATAAAAGTGTGCCTGTGGAGTTAGTGATTTATTTAGTTTTTATGCTGAAGTATATACTTATTTGTATTTTGACTCAGCGACGGCAACCTGCTGAAGCTTGATTATACCTTTGCAGCAGATTCATCAGCTCCCTCCTGACCTACTTACATTCCTTTCAGAAGTCGTGAGAAACAGTTTGCAAACAAAGCAATCGTCTGGATGATTGTGTATTTATTATTGGAGTGGCTGAAGGATATATAACAAGACAAAGCTTTATATATATATATATATATATATATATATATATATATATATATATATATATATATATATATACATATGAGATTGTATGGGCTGTGCATGTTTTAATACATCCGGGAGCTGTGAGTAAATTTAGGGCATAAATGATTGATAAGTGCTGTTGTGTGTAGTAACAAATGTCCTATGTCTGATGGATGCTTAATGGTGTGATGTTAGATTAATCAGCACTAATCGCTCTGTGTTTTCCTGAGCAGCAGTCAAAAATGAAGCACAGCTCTAGAGAGTTCACATCCACAGCTGCATGATAAGCACAACTCTTTATAGCCTGTGTGTTGTTGGGTGCAAAAAAACTGATTTCATTTACTCTTCCTTTATATTGTTGCATAACTTTTGCTAGCACAAACGTGCTACACTGACTATGGTTGTTATGTCATAGTTTGTCATTGTCTGACATTCATAATCTTGTTAAGACAAACACAAAATGGATTCAGGAAGAAATCTAGGAATGTACTGGAACTATATGGTACAGTAATCATTTACAGCACGGTGTGTTTCTGATACACCAAGTTGATTCTTTTCAAATAACAGCATGTTATAAAGTGCTGTATTCTTCTTAAACCACAGAAAATTGCCAGAGATTAAAATTTTAATTAATTAATTAATTAATTAATTAATTAATTAATTAAAAGTTAGATTTTTTTTTATAATAACCACCCACTTGTTTTCCTTTCTCATGAAGTATGTAATTATGTAATCATGTTTAAGATAAGATAACATAATACTTTTTAATCTCCAAATGGAGAAATGAGGGTTTCAGTAAAGCCCGGTAAAGACTCATGCTGGAAAACATAGAGTTACAGCTTTTCCTCTGATTGTTACTGGAGACTAAACAGAGACTTTACTGCCTAAACAGGCAGGGGACATGCCAGAAACCAAAACAAGTGCACATGTCTATTGTAAACAAAGTCTTATCGTCCATGCGCACTTCAAGCACGTGCACGAGCTCTCCAGCTGTCCTCTCCAGCTGTCCGTGCACGTCGTCACCGCAGCGCCATCTGGCTGCGAGGTCGTGACAAATTATTAATGACTCCAATGAAAGTAGACACTCAGGAATTTGACAAGAATTTGACAAGAATTTGCTGTGTTTCATAAATACAGTATTCCTTTCAGGACCCAACAGTGTCTGGACTAATCTTATAACAGACTTTCAGTGCTAAAATAATTCATTTCTTTTTAATGACTGAAATGTCTGATAAGTCGATTTCCATTCCACCGGCAGCATTGAATGGCAGTGTACTGTGAGAAAGGGTTAAACGCAATGTACTTGCACACCTCTCTGTGTAAATTATTACTATAAAAGCGAGCACACATTTCAAAGAGAACATAAATATAAACCTTGTAGCTGGAGAAACTGTCAGAGCTGCCATTATAAGAAATTTATTTTCACCTTCTGAAAAAGCTGAATCATTTGTTAGTGCTAGTACACAGTATAAATAAAATTAGATACGTACGTCATGTAGAAAGTACACCAGTGACAAGAACATCACCGCAGCTATTTATCAAAAGAACTGGTTTTAAGTTGTAGCGAATACATTTTTGTCTCATGGTTTTTAATACACAGGAGAGGATACACGTTGGTTATGTAAAGCAGAGTTAGGAAAGAAAATCTCACAGCCCTTGATGTAACCAGCACTAGATTTTCCTGAGGCTTTATTAGCCATTTGTCTTGTACAGAACAAATTATTTCCTGTTGATTAAAACTCATAAGTGTTCTGTGCATGAAGTTGCTTTGTTGTATTTATTTTCAGCTGAAGTAGGTGTGTAATTTGTAACATATACAGCAACACAGATTATTTTGATCACATAAGAAGTGAAAGCATTTTGATGAAAAAAATGTTGGGAGGGAGTGTTGCCTCTTGGGAAACTGAGTCCCGGCTGGACTGAGATACAACAGAAGCCCCCCCCACCCCAAAAGGCTCACTCTGGGAGCCAAGAACCTCCTGGATTTTCCCCGGGGTTGTGGACCCGGTAGATCGGGGTTGGCTGTATGGAAGCACCGGATCGAGTATATCCTGTTTGGGGATCCAGCACTGTTCCTCCAGTCCGTAGCCCGCCCATTGGACTAAATATTCCAGTTGGCCCCTCCGGCACCTGGAGTTTAGGATGTTTTCGATGAGATAGGCCGGTTGACCTTCAATCTCCAGGGGCACCAGAGGGACTTCCGTGGCTAGAGGGCCAGTGATGATGGTTCTTGAGACGGGACACATGAAACGAGGAGGCTACACGGCTGTGATGGGGTAACTCCAGACGATAGGTTACTTCATTTATCGGCTTGAGATTCCTAAAGGAACCCCTGTAACATGGTGTGAGCTTTCTACAGCCGTGTGGCTGCTTCAAGTCCCTGGTCGATAACAAGACCCTATCGCCGGGCTGGTAACAAAGGTGCTCTCTGAGGCGACGGTCGGCCTTTTGTTTGTACTTGGCCTTCGTTTGACACAGGCGTTGGTGTGTGTCGGTTCAGACCTGTTCACTTCTTGGGAACCACTGCTCCACAGCTGGAGATTCCGTGGGAGTGCCGTTCCACGGGAACAGAGGAGGCTGGTAGCCTAGCACGCACTGGAATGGCGTGAGGTGCATTGCCGAATGCCGAAGTGAGTTTTGCGCATACTCTACCCACGGGAGGAACCTGCTCCATTCCCCAGGGCTGGAGGTGCAGAACGTGCGGAGAAATCGACCCAGCTCCTGGTTGGTACGTTCTGCCTGACCGTTTGCTTGGGGTGGTAACCGGAGATGAGGTTCACGGTAATACCCATCTTCTCCATGAAACAGTTCCACACCCGGAAGGTAAATTGAGACCCCCTGTCACACACTATCTGGAATAGCATTTCAGCAGTGTTAAAGGCAGTCGGTAGGCTGTGTAAGGGGATGAACCTTACCGACTTGGAGAACCGATCCACTATGACCAGAATAGTGGTATTTCCCTGGGACCTTGGTAAATCGGTGACAAAATCAATGGAAATGTGTGAACAGGGGCGCTTGGGTATGGGCAGAGGCTTGAGTTTCTCAGCCGGAAGTGTCTGTGGATCTTTACTGTTGGCACACGAGGAACATGAGGCCACCACATGGTGTATGTCTCTCCCCATATTGGGCCACCAGTATTTCTACCGTAGCAACTGATATGTGCGTTGGATCCCTGGGTGACCTGTCCCTATGACCATATGGGTCCAGACCACGAGCTGTTGCTGGTGACGTTCTGGGACAAAGAGTCTTCTCCTCGGGCACTCCTTGGGTATTTGAGACCTGGGAACTTCACCGAGAACTTGATCCAATTCCCACTCCAGGGCACCGATTATACATGAAGGGGGAATATTGTACTCTTCGTGGTTGTTTTGTGTGTCCTGGTGATCCAACCGAGACAGGGCGTCCGCCTTGGTGTTTTTAGACCCGAGACGGTATGACAGGGTAAATTGGAACGGGATGAAAAACAATGCCCATTGGGCTTGTCAAGGGGATAGCCGCTTAACTGTGCGTAGATATTCAAAATATTTGTGGTCTGTGAAAATGACGAAAGGGTGTTTGGCCCCCTGCAATCAATGCCGCCATTCTTCGAGCGCTAGTTTGACGGCCAAGAGTTCCCGATTGCCCACATCATAATTTCTTTCTGCGGGGGACAATTTAGGTGTAAAGAAGGTCACCGGGTGGAGCTTGGGCTTATCTCCTACTCGTTGCGATAAGACGGCTCCTACCCCTGACTCAGAGTCATCCAACTCCACAATGAAAGGTCTGGACGGGTCTGGGTGTTTGATGATAGGCGCGGTCGTGATAGACTTCTTGAGTCGTTCAAAGGCGGTTTGTGCCATGGGGTTCCAGGACAGTCTTTTGGGTTTTCCGTGTAACAATGACGTCAAGGGATTGGAAATGGAACTGAAATTCCGGATAAATTGCCGGTAAAAGTTGGCAAAACCCAGAAACCTCTGGAGCTCCTTTATCGTAGAAGATCTGGGCCAGTCTACCATAGCTTTTACCTTACTGTGGTCCATGGAGATTCCCTTTGGACTGATAATGTACCTCAAAAACGAGATAGTATCTCGGTGGAACTCACATTTTTCCACCTTGATGTACAGCTGATGTTGGAGTAGTCGTTGTAAGACCTGGCGTACGTGTTGAATGTGTTCCTCCTTGGAGTTGGAATAAATCAGAATATCATCGATGTAGGTGATAACGTAGTGTCCCAGCATGTCTTGTAGGACGTCATTGATCAGGCACTGGAAAACAGAGGGAGCATTAGAAAGCCTGTACGGCATGATACCCGAAGGTAGTGCTGAACGCCGTTTTCCATTCATCACCTTCTCGGATACGGACCAGGTTGTAGGCACTACGTAAATCTAGTTTGGTGAAAATGGTGGCGGTCCGTAGCTGTTCTATTGCAACGGGCACCAGGGGTAGGGGATACCGATACTTGACGCTACATTGGTTTAGGCCTCTATAGTCGATGCATGGCCGCAGGCCTCCGCCCTTCTTTTCCACAAAAAAGAATCCCGCAGAGGCTGGTGACGTGGAGGGGCGTATGTAACCCTGGAGCAGTGCTTCTTCAATATATTTCTCCATGGCCCCTTGTTCCTGCTTGTTCCTGGTGTAACTCCTGGTAACAGGTCAATCGCACAATCATAGGTACGATGAGGTGGTAATCCACTCACCTTTTCTTTACTGAATGCCTCTCTCAGGTCCTGGTACTCCACGGGAATGCAAGTGGTGATGTTATTGTCCGGGCTTTCAATGGACGTGGTGGCTAACCTGAGTACTGGTGCCTGAATACAGTTCTGGATGCAATGAGGGGACCAGTAGGAGATCTCTATATGAGCCCATGAAATGACCGGGTTGTGGTGCTCTAACCAGGGGAGGCCACTGGGTGTCGGAAGGAAATCGTGACATAGAATATGATGTTGTCCTGATGGAGTGCACTGGTTTGTAGGCTAATGGGTTTGGTACAGTGGGTGATGAACCCTTTACCGATGGGGGCCCCGTCGATGGCCTGGACAAATGGACAAACGGAAAAGTTGTAATTTTGGTGAAAAAGATGGTGGACTGGTCGATGAAGTTGCCCTCCTCCCCAGAGTCGATTAATGCTTCTAGAGTACAAGACAGGTTGGAGTACGTTAGAATGACTGGCAAAAGAAAAGCTGACTGAGATGAGCTCCGGGTTTCCGGATTTGGACTCACCTCTGACCGATATGGCCTGGTTGTATCGCTCTCTCTCGTGGTCCTAGGTTTCCTGAGGGGGCAACTTTGAATGGAATGTTGTGACTCTCCACAGTAAAAGCATCGGGAGTCTCGACGTCTTCTCTCCCTTTCCTCCTGACTAAGTCTTGATCGGTCTAGCAGCATAGGTTCTGCAGGAGAGACGTGTGCCGTTTGATTCACTTCCTGGTGTGTTGGGCGGCGACCTTGTAGCAGTCGGTCAATGCGGATGGCCAGGCTAATAAGTGAGTTGAGGGTTAATTTATCATCACGGCATGCCAGCTCGGTTACGATGTCCGAATTCAATCCTCCGCGGAACATGGTTTTCAGAGCAGGTTGGTTCCAACCACTTCGAGCAGCTATGGTGCGAAATTCTAATGCATAGTCCGCCACACAGCGTGAAAAGCTAACAGGTCCTCCCCTGTTTCCCTGTTGTCCGGAGAGTGATCAGAGACGATTTTGAATCGTTCCGTCAGTTGCTCATATGTTGATGGAGCCCGCTGCCTGCTCCCATTCGGCCGTGGCCCAGAGTAGAGCTCTTCCGGATAGCAATTCCATAAAATAGATAGATAGATAGATAGATACTTTATTGATCCCCCAGGGGGAAATTCAAGATGGATGATTTCGTTCTGGTCTGTCATATCAGGATAGGTGGAAAAGAAAAGGGAGCACTGTAAGAGAAAACCTTGGCAACGGGTAGGATCCCCGTCATACTTCTCTAGTGCCGGGGTGGAAGGAAGATGATGAGATGTGGCCGTGGCGGCAGGCGCGGCCCGGCTTAGCCTAGCCACCTCCTCACGCAGAGTGGCAAGTTGTTGTTCATGGTTGCTTAGGACCCGGACGTGGCCTTCAATGGCTTGGTGCACTCACGGATCACCCGCTGCATCCATTGTAGGCGACGTAATCTGTCACGTACCTGAGATGGAAGCGGAGGCAGGCGTGGGTGACAGAATCCCGGCAGAATATTCCAAAGGGATAAGGCAGTGTTCGTGGTTGCTAAACAGAGGGTCAGGCGATCAGACAAACAAACAAAAACAAGGCTAGGCAAGAATTGTAGTCGGGGACGAAAAACTGGTCGAAAATGGAATAGCTTCAATATTCAGGAATGGCTCAGAGAATGGCAGAGAAACAAAGTCTACTAACATTACTTCATGAATTTCTCTCCCATCCAGAGTCTCTTTTATGCTTTGGTTGTAATGCCATTCAGGTGAGTGTTCTTAGAACCCTGGGGAGGATGAGTGCATGCGTGAACAGGATGTGTCATTCGTGGCAGCCATGTTGGGAGGGAGTGCTGCCTCCTGGGAAACTGAGTCCCAGCCGGACTGAGATATGACATATATCAGTTTACCCCTCTATCTCATCCCTAATCACCTTCCCAGTGCTGGAGATTCCGTGGGAGTGCCGTTCCACGGGAACAAAGGAGGTTCCTGTGCTAAATGCTAAATCACTTTCCCACCTGCTATAAAGTCTTCTACTACTCATTTGACTTTTTCTGATTTTATTTAGTCATACATTTGATCTATGTGTTTAGTCCAGGGTGTGTAAAAATGTCATGCTTTAAGAAAAAAACAAAAAAAAAAACAGATGCAACAAATGTTATACAAAAGTTCTACACTCTTTAGAGGTATGTTGTAGTAGAACTTTTGTTTTTGTTTTCTAAACAACCTTATTTATCCATGATGGACAATTTAATTTTTTGTCAGAGAACTTGAAAAATCCCACTATACTGAATGTTATCATAATTTGGAATGGTGGGTTAGAGGTTAGTACGTTTGCCTTGCACTTCTGGGGTCGATACTAAGTAAGTTAGTAAAATTTATTTATATAGCACATTTCGTACAGCAAAGCTGACCAAAGTGCTGAACAGAAAAAGAGAATAAAATAAACAGAATAAAAAAATAAAATAAATAAAAACAGACAGTAGACAACATTAACTTTCAAAATTTGATCCAAAAGCCTGACAAAACAGATATGTTTTAAGTCTCTTTTTAAAAATGCTAATGGATGGTGCAAGGCGGATGTCCAGCGGCAATTGATTCCAAAGGCGGGGTGCTGCAACAGAAAATGCTCTATCCCCCTTAGTTTTTAAACGCGAACGAGGGACATGTAAAAGAAACCTATCAGAAAATCGTAGAGTTCTGTTAGCTGAATGTGCCATAAGAAGATCCTTTAGGTATAAAGGAGCTTGATTATTAAGAGTTTTAAAAACAAACAGCAAAATCTTAAACTGGATTCTAAAACGGACCGGGAACCAATGAAGCGATGCTAAAATAGGGGTGATATGATCGAATTTCTTTGCCCTAGACAACAGCCTTGCAGCTGCATTTTGGACCATCTGAAGACGAGCAAGACATGACTGAGGAAGACCCATATATAAAGAATTGCAGTAATCTATGCGAGAAGTTATAAAAGCATGAATTACCTTCTCCAAATCCTGGAAAGACAAAAATGTTTTGAGTTTTGAAATGACCCGTAGTTGATAAAAACTATTCTTGACCACAGAATTTATCTGCTTGGTTAAGCATAATTCTGAATCCAGAATGAAGCCAAGGTTCCTAACCTCGGAAGATATTGAGGGGAAATGATTACGGAG
>JAFFST010028174.1:45466-57664 GCA_022414735.1 Noturus placidus
AATAATATCCCCCAACGGACGTATATATAAATTAAAAAGAAGTGGGCCCAGAATGGATCCTTGAGGAACACCGCTAATAATAGGACTAGTAGCAGACGAGAAATTACCCATCACTACTGAGAAGGTCCTGTCCTTAAGATACGAGCTGAGCCATTGTAGGGCGATATCCTTGATACCAAACAGATGCTCTAAGAGCCAGAGGAGTATGTTATGGTCTACAGTATCAAAAGCAGCTGTAAGATCTAGTATCACCAACACAGTATTTTTCCAGCATCCACTGTGAGCAAAATGTCATTGGACACTTTTAACAAAGCAGATTCTGTGCTGTGAAAAGCAGTGAAACCAGATTGTAAAAGTTCAAATAACATCGCTGAACTTAAAAACAGGAGCAATTGAGACTGCACTACTTTCTCTAACAGCTTTGACAAAAATGGAAGCTTAGATACCGGCCGATAATTATTAAGGCAACCTACATCCAATCCCGGTTTCTTAAGCAAAGGTTGAACAATAGCATGCTGGTTGGATGGTTCAAATCCTGCCTCTGACCTCTGTGCATGGAGTTTGCATGTTTACCCTGTGCTTCAGAGGTTTCCTCTGGGTACTCCAGTTTCCTCATCCAGTCCAAAGACATGTGTTGTAGGCTGATTGGCATTTCTACTTTGTCCGTAATGTGTGTTTGATTGTGCCCTGCCCAGACTGTCACCTGCCTCATGCCCCTGAGATCCCTGGGATAGGTTCCAGGCTTCCCGTGACCCTGTGTAGGATAAGATGCACTAACAAACTAATGCAATGGAATAAAAACTAGAAAAAGTGATACGGTGCAAAAAACAAACAAAATAACAAACAAAAAAAAAATCAATCAACACGCTAGAACTGGGTTGGTTTCTGTGGGTCGAAAGTTCAGGAATAAAAAGCTCTACTAGCACAAATAAATATGTGTAAATACAGAAATATGATGGTACATGTCTGGTTACAGTGTACACTAGCTGAATAATTGGATTACTCTTTAAAACTAACTCGTGAATCAAGTCCCTGGCGGTAAGACATTTGAGAATCTCAGATGTAGAGTGCAGGCGTAACATGGCTCGCTTTCTTATCATGCACTAATAAAGCGCTGTGTTGTGCTTCCTTGTAGATTTTCCACATGACCTACGACCTGGCGAGTGCCGTGATGCGCATCATCAACCTGATTGCTATGATGCTGCTTCTGTGCCACTGGGATGGATGTCTTCAGTTCCTCGTGCCCATGCTGCAGGACTTCCCCTCCGACTGCTGGGTCTCGCTCAACAAAATGGTGGTACGCAACCCATTAAACAATCAGAACTGGCTGATTTCCAAACGATTTGAACTTGCTGACATTGCCCAGGTGTACTCTTTTGTTTAATCTTTAATTGAGGATTTTAGAGGTTAGAGCTGCACTGGAATAATATTTTTCTATTTTTTTAAGTCTAATTTTTCCTTTGTGATCTTCACCCTCATACACTTTAGTACAAATGTGGTCTTTGTAGTCCTTAGCCCTTTTAGCGTTTTACTCTTCAATGCCATATCCTGCCACACGCTGTGAGAGTGTGTCAGTAACAATAGGTCGAGGTACACCGAGAGACTGTCGCTGATCCTGCTGCGCATGCATTAACACTAGCACAATGATGCTAAATACGCAAATCAGCTCACCAGCCGAGCCCCAATACAAGAGTGGCATAATTGAATTGAATTAAATTAGATTTATTCTGCTCCCTTGGCATGAATATACAAATGAATGCTTCCTGAAGCAGGGGAGGACAGCTCACTAAGGGTAATTTGCAGAAATTAGACGTCTTGTAGCATTTACGTTATTTCATAATTCTCATACGATGTGACTTTCAGTGTTCGTAACTCATAAGTGATATATACTCTAGTTAGCAAAGTGCACTGAGATGCATTGATGCTATAACTTCAAGCACAGCTGGCACAGATCATCCACTTTAATAAGTGCAACATTAAAACGCTTGCTATTTAGCGTACATTTGCACTTTGTATGAATCATTTGGCAGAGTGTTTCAAAATGTGAAAGACATGAGATAGATGATTGTTTGTAAAAACGGTCTGTTGAGTGAAGAATGCGGGAGAGAAGTTATTTTTTGGCCTTTCACATGGTTGATCAGCCTTTATCATGGTAATGAACAGAAAGATGAAGAAGGGAGAATCGTGTGAGGTGTGATGCACCTTGTTTTTGTGTGTGGGGGCGAAACGAGGTAGGGTGATGACGGTGGAGATGAAAGGGTGTGTGTGTGTGTGCGCACGCATGTGTGTGGGACGTGCCAGAGCAGATGCTCTTTTTTGTTCCTCGTTTTAACACACATGAAAGAACCTGTTTAGTGTGTAACACATACACACACACACACACACACACAGTTCGATTTGATTAATAAATTTCCTGTATCAATAATAATGAGCATTGCTCATCACATTAATTATCACATGAATCACTGCAGGGGACATGGTGGCTTAGTGGTTAGTATGTTTGCCTCTGGGTTTGGGGGATTTCCTCCGGAGGGCGGCTGTAGCTCAGTCGGTAGAGCAGGGTTGTCCACTAATCGTAGGGTTGGCGGTTCGATTCCCGGCCCACATGCCGAAGTGTCCTTGGGCAAGACACTGAACCCTAAGTTGCCCCCGATGGCAAGCTAGCACCTTGCATGGCAGCTCTGCTACCATTGGTGTGTGAGTGTGTGTGTGAATGGGTGAATGAGACACAGTGTAAAGCGCTTTGGATAAAAGCGCTATATAAGTGCGCCATTTACCATTTACTCCGGTTTCCTCTCCTAGTCCAAAAACATGTGTTGATGTGTGAATGTGTGTGCGATTGTGTCCTGCAATGGGTTGGCACCAGGGTGGTCCTCGCCTTGTTCCCCAAGATAGGTTCTAGGCTCCCCATGACCTTGTGTAGGATAAGTAGTATGGAAAATGGATAGATGGATGGATGACTGCAAATTTGGTTTCATTGATCAACACAGTTTCCACCCTTGTTATTTGGAAGCTTATAAAATAGCACTTGATCCAGCACATCCTGTTATCCTGCATGTCACTGACAATTAAGCCACAATATACTAAATCAAGGTCATGGAATTAAAACATGTGCATGGGATGATTTGACTTGTGGAATTAATAAAATAAATTAATAAAGTTTTACTCTTCAAACTTAATTTGAAGGATTAGCTGACTTAGCATTCTTTTACTATGCAAATCAAGTGCAAATGTCCGAATAGCACTTAAAACTGTAGTTAAGGGCTTGTCTGTGATCTGATTATTTACGATTCAGGATTAAATCCTGACGTAACTCATCTCTGAATATGCCTCAAAATGAATATGGTACGAGTTTAGATGCAGCTCTGATGAAAGCCCTGATGTTAAGCCAAATTCTTAGTGGAACATTATTGCTTTGATGTAATATTTAAGTAGACACCAATCAGCCATAACATTAAAACCACAAACAGGTGCCGTGAATAACATTGCTTATCTCACTACAGTCGCACCTGTCAAAGGGTGGAATATATTAGGCAGGAAGGAAGCAGTCAGTTCGCAAAGTTGATCTTTGGATGCAGGAAAAATGTCTAAGTGTAAGGATGTGAATGACTTTGACAAGGGCCAGATGGTGACGGCTGGATGGCTGGGTTCTTGTGGGGTTTTTCCTAGTATGCAATGGTTAGTACCTACCAAAAGTGGTCCAAGGAAGGACAACCGGTAAACCGGAGACAGGGGCATGGACGCCCAAGGCTTACTGATGTGCACGGGGAGCATAGGCTAACAGGTCTGGTCTGATACCATAGAAGAGCTACTGTAGCACAAATTGCTGAAAAAGTTAATGCTGCTTATGATAGAAAGGTTTCAGAACACACAGTGCATCTCTGCTTGCTGCAGACCAGTCAGAGTGCCTATGCTGTCCCCTGTCCACCACTGAAAGTGCCTACAATGGGCATGTGAGCATCAGAACTGGACCATGGAGCAATGGAAGGTGGCCTGGTCTGAATAATCACATTTTCTTTTACATCATGTGGATAGCCGTGTGCATGTGCATCACTTACCTGGGGAAGAGATAGCACCAGGTTGCATTTAGGGAAGAAGGCAGGCCGGTGGAGGAAGTGTGACGCTCTGGGTTAGAGAAACCTTGGGTCTTGGTATTCATGTGGATGTTAATTTGACACGTATCACGTACTGCTGACCAAGTACACCCCTTCACGACAACGGTATTCCCTGATGGCAGTGGCCTCTTTCAGCAGGACAATGCACCCTGCCACACTGCAAAAATTGTTCAGGAATGGTTTGAGGAACATGATAAAATGTTCAAGGTGTTGACTTGCCATACAAATTCCCCAGATCTCAATCCAGTCGAGCATCTGTGGGATGTGCTGGACAAACATATCTGATCCTTAGAGGCCCCACCTCACAACTTACAGGATCTGCTGCTGACATCTTGGTGCCAGATACTACAGCACACCTTCAGAGGTCTTGTGGAGTCCATGCCTCGACGGATCCGAGCTGTACAATATTACAGAGGTGGTTTTAATATTATGGCTGACAATTAAGATGGTGTTAGTCTTCCGAAGGTCTTTTTAATGTTCATTTCCTTTCAAGTGTCAGACAGAAAGAATGCAGAACGAACTGAAGACATGTAGGATTTATTTGGTCAAAGTATTGACTTCATCTTTCCAAAAGATTTGCATAAAACAGCTTACACATGCAAATGTAAACTCATTATTACAGTTAAGACTATTAGCAGGATTAGTTATAATATTCTTTTCTTATCAATTTATGTAAATTTCACGTTTATCATTCTTGCTTATTGAAATTCCAGTAAGTTCTTCGTGATATCACGAGGAACGTCATGCAGCAGTCTCACATGGCACCATGAAATGAATCCTCTGGAGATCAGACAGGAAGGGTTTTGGGGGACGGGGATGGGTGGTGGGGGGACATATCAGAGGGAAAGTTCAGAGAGACAGGTCAGAGATAAAATGTTACACAGAGAGAAATGTTTGTTTCTCAATCATGTCTCTTTAGAATTGTTCATATGCTGAGTTGTTGATAATTTGTTACATCGTTGTGTACACACACACACGAGTGGGACATCTGTCTTTATTTCTGTACCGCATTAGGACGCCAGGACCTGTTAGACGTCCTCACAGCTTCTCACAGTGGGAGGCCAATCTGTCCCACACACACACACACACACACACACACACACACACACATGCACACGCACACACGCAAGATTCAATTACAAATTCCATGTGTGTTTTCAGATTAGATTTGCGTTTCAGTGTGCTCAGGAAATAATTACAGATTCTTCAGTGACAGAGTTTACTCACATACGTGAGGAGTAGAAAGAGACCCAACTGAACTGAAAACAGTGGATTTAGATCCTTCGGAGCAGATTTTTTTTTTTGCCACCAATGATAAGTCAGAGACTCAGGCTCAACTGAAAAGTATTCACCTTAACAATCGAATCCAGATGAAGCCTTAGCTATCGGTAGCCTGGATCCATGAAAGAGATCCTTGGAGATTTTTTGGCCACTCGAACCGTCCTCTTCACAGTGCATTGAAAGGATACAGACAAACATCCAATTCCAGGTTGATTCATAACATTTCCCATTATCTGGAATGTCTTAATTATTGCCCTGATGATGTAAATGGGCATTTTCAATGCTTGCGCTATTTTCTTATAGTTACTTCCCATTTTTTGAAGCTTAAAAAGCTTTTTCCACACATCACAACAATACTCCTTGATCTTACCCATTGTTATGAATGACTAAGCGAATTTGGTCTATGGGTTACCTCATATTTATATCCCTGTGAAACAGGAAGTCATCAATGAACAATGTCCTGTTCCTAGTCACCCAGGTTTAGTAAAAAAAAAAAAAATATCAGTGGGAATATATTTTTCTCATATGACTTCATCAATCGTAACGACCTAGAAAAGACTCAGATGCTTCAAAAGGATCATATATAAACTTTCCTGGGTGGGGATGGGCTGTTATCGGGGTAAAAAATGTTGATTCTGTATTGATATATTTTGTTGTACTCTGAAAAGTGTATGAGAATCAATAAAAATTGTTATGAACAAAAGGATCAAACTAGGAAAATTTGTTAATGGTGGAAAAAAGTGTTTACCCTCAAAGGCTGACACTGACACTGGAGACTCCTTCCAAAAATGCTCAATAAATATTACAGAGAGCTTTAGCATATCAACGATTGCAAATTTTATATCCGTTGTAGAGGGTTCACCATACAGGTCATTGTGTAAATTGTTACTATTGAAACAATAATATGTGGGCAGTGGGGGCTTGACGGTTAAGGCTGATGGGATGGTCAGGGGTTCAAGCCCCAGCACTGCCAAGCTGCCACTGTTGGGCCCTCGATAAAGGCCCTTAACCCTCTCTGCTTCAGGGGTGCTGCATCATAGCTGACCCTGCGCTCTGACCCCAACCTCCTAACATGCTGTGGTATGCGAATAAAAAAGAATTTCAATGTGCTGTAATGTATATTTGACCAATAAAGGCTCATTATAATATATTAGAATATCCTTAAAAACCTGGAACTACTGTCAGAGCTGCTGTTATAGATTATTAATCAAGCACCTTCTGACCAATCAGAATCAATAATTAAACAGTGCTGTGGTATATGTGCAAGTCTGTGTGAACTGCATCTAAAGGAATTTGGGTTTTCTTCCCTATTATAGTCAATTGACCACCATACAAAGGGTGAAAGCTAACAGGTGCTTCATCTGAGTGCTTCCTTTTTTTTTAAACTGCTGCATCACAGGTCAGTTTAAGACAATCAGAGGGAAGTGTTATCTACCCTCTTCTGCCAAACATGGGCTTACTGTGATTGACAGGGGTGAGAGAGTATACCACCCCTCCCACCAGTTTTGCTCCCCTGAGTCCTTGCCATAGATAGCTGTGGTATTGTCTGGATTTCAGCTCTGGATATACTGATGACAGGGCAAATATTTTACTGTTGTGCCACTCGGGAGCCTGATATTATTCAATTGTCATGATTTCCCCTCGAGCTAAACGCAGTAACACGCAACGTGCTCGGAAACCTTTGTTTACATTTGACATGAGCATCTGTGAAGATTTCAGTCCTGTCTCCGCCCCTGTATTTTCATTGGTTGTTTCCCATATGTGGTTCATCATTGTTCTCAGCTGTCTTGTGTTTCACCCCTGATTACGTTTGTTATTTAAACCCCTCATGTATCTATGAACGTTGCAAAGTATTGAGTGTTATCAACATACCAAGCGTTTGTACCCTGTTCCTCAGTTTTGTTCCATAGTCTTTGAACTTGTTTCTTGTTTATCGTTTCTCGTGCCTGTTTTATGCCCGTTTGCAGATCGCCTGACCCATTGCTGTTTTTTGACCACGCTATTGTCTCATTTAGATTTAGATTTGTCTGCCTGCCTAAACACATACTGACATACTGTACACGCATGTTTATCCATCCATTTCCTGTGACATGAACACACCCTATTAGCAGGATCTCTTAGGAAATGATAAGAGCTAATGAACACCTAACACTGTTGATTTGAGTTAGCAATGGACTGCTTGCTTAGGGAAAATCCTGTCTGATATCACACACACCAAACCTGCTTCGACTGCTAGCCTGGATACAGGAGACCGAACAGATACATTAATGTAATGAATAAAACACATCGGAGTGTGCTGTTATAGGAAATTAATCAAAGGAAGGATGGTGTGATGTGGCCAGACATCCATCCATCTATCCCTCCATCCAATTTCCATACTGCTTATCCTCGACAGTGTCACGAGGGAGCCTGGAGCCTATCCCAGGGAACTCAGGGCACAATGCAGGGGACACCCTGGATGGGGTACCAATCCATTACAGGACATAATCTCCTGTAGGAAACCGGAGTACCCGGAGGGAGGAAACCGGAGTACCCGGATTAAACCCCAGAAGCACAGATCGAACATGCAAACTTTGCTCACACAGGGCCGAGGCAGGATTTGAACCCCCAACCTCAGAGGTGTGAAGCAAACGTGCTAATCACATTTAATCACCCCCTCCTCATGAAATCCTGTTGCTGCTTCATTTTGTTGTCATTATAAACCCTGTGTGGAGTTTGCATGTTCTCCCCGTGTGTCGGGGGTTTCCTCCGGGTACTCCGGTTTCCTCCCCCAGTCCAAAGACATGCATGTTAGGCTGATTGGCATGTCCAAAGTGTCCGTAGCATGTGTGTGTGTGTGATTGTGCCCTGCGATGGACTGGCACCCTGTCCAGGGTGTACCCCGCCTTGTGCCCAATGCTCCCTGGGATAGGCTCCAGGTTCCCTCGTGACCCTGAAAAGGAGTAAGCGGTTGAAGATGGATGGATGGATGGATATAAACCCTGACAGGGACATCGAGTTTAATTTCAAACCTCGCCAACCTTCTTCACATTCTGCTCCTGGTGAAATAATTACGTATTTGATTACAACGAATGCCATCACACTGTACAGCCTGAAGGTAAAAACGAAAAAATATTAAAATAACACACAGGTACAGAAATGTGATAACATATTGAGTCAGGCTTGTGTTTGAGGTGAGCTGAAATGAAGCTGTTTTGGAAGTGGTTGTCTAGCTGTTTTCTCAGGGAGAAAATCCATATATTATGGCTATATATACAAGAGCCAATAGCAAACAGAGCACTGGGTGTCCAGATAAGCTGAGGTGAACAGAGAGGATGGCTAGGGTAGGGCTGCTGCTCTGTGTGTGTGATGTTGGTGGAGCTTATCAGCTTCTGGGCACACATGCCTGTTTGGCCCTCTGACGTCCATGTCCATAAAGGAAGCAGTTGTGTGTGCATGGTCTGAAATTTATATTTTCAAGCCTAAGTGCTCACTTTGCATGTATTATTCAGCTGTGTTCAAGCCACTGTTTCATACCTGTGCCTCTCTCAGGGCTGCTCTTCTTCATCCACTCTCCCCTCCTCCCAGCATCACCAATCTCTTCCTCTTCCTCTTCCTTTTGAACTCTCCAGGCTCTCTAATCCTCAACCAGTTCGCTTTCACTCACCCTAATGACTTTAGGTGCTCTTTTTTTATGTCAGTTCCCATTTCACGTCTCACGCTGAGTGCTCTCTGAAGCTTTCACTTAAAGCCCTGGAATCTTTCAAGATTTGCTGAGTGTACGCAAACCTCACACTAATCATGGCAGCGTTTCGCTGTCTCGTCGTGCCGAGGTTAGGTGGCACAGTAATTAATCTTGATCTGACAATTAAAGCGCTGTGCAGTTTCCGTAGAATAGTTCATTTAAAAAAAAGGTAATTTAATACTTAAAATAATACTGCAGTGGTACCATCAAGGTACTTACATCTTACATATGTACATTTACTACATATGTATCTTTACACCTTTCTAAATAATTTTTGGTACATAATTGCACCTTAAGGACTACTCTATGAGCTAATTAAAGGTACACTATTTGGACAAAGGTTTGTGGACATCTGACCCAGGGGTGTAGGAGTGCTTTTGAACCATGAAGGGGGGCACTAAAATGCTAGGGGGTGTGGTCCGGCGAAAATAGATTTTCTTTAAATAAAGTACTCAAAAAATTATTTCTAATGACTTTTGGGAACAGAATGTACTATTTAGTATGGTTGTGACGGAATATACTCAGACTGGGGAGGGGAGATTATAAAGACTGAGATTATAAAGACTGAGATTATAAAGACTCAGAGGGTCAGAGAGACGGACTATAATATAACTAGAACAAAACTACTACATACCATAAACTGCATAATACTTAATATAATATTTAATAATGGATGTTTTCCAGAATCACGAAAGAAAATGAAAACACACAGTCTCAAACTCATAGCTCCGACTCATCAACAATGGGAGCGATCCACACACGATGGCGCCCTCATCCCAAACATCCAACACGGTGTGGCATGAACTAGCTGACTAACTGGTAGCTATCCATACAACTTACAGTACAAGCTCGTCCTCGTCAGTCGTTTTTACTCCTGACCTGCTGTTCATCCTCCTTTGTCCTCTTTTTCTTAAAATATTGTAGGGAGGCTCATCTCTGTGTTTAAAATTTTGACTAACATTACCATTAAATCCTTCATGGACATGTAGCAATGGCTCATGCACATGATTTTGATGTTCTAGCTAGCTTGCAAACGTATGCATATATGACAGTTTCATAGGCTGAATAATTATTTCAACAACAAAATTGTCTATCAACACCAGCAAACTATCAGATGAAATAGCTACAATATCCTACCTCAATTACAAAGTGGTAAATCTTTCATCTAGTCTTTAGTGTGCTCAAGAGAGTCTGAATGCTATGTCGTAATCGCCCTCACCTGAGGACGCGAGGTATTTTTCCATGGATGTCCACGGAATATTTGAGTCATCTACAAATTAATCCATTCTGCTCTAACTGTGTAAGAGTAGCCACCTCTCTGAATATCCATACGAGACACTTTGCTCTTGTCAAGCTTGGCAACAGGCAAACTGTTCACTGAGCCCTAGTTAATCGAATCTGACCCCAGTGCTTAACATAGTGAAAGTTTGTTTAAAACAAATACAAATAATTATGTTCCTAAATTTGTGGAAAGTATTCATTTGGAGACTGTCCAACTTAGAAATCCTCGGACACAGGCATGCAATGCAAAATAAAATCTGAGATTAGGAAAAAGTGGGGGGACAAAACCTAAATTTTGAAATGTTGTTGTTACATGTCCCACCATGTAAAATTATCTGACCCATGATCTGACCATCATTCACATATGTGTAAGCCTCCCCCAAACTGTTGCCACAAATTTTTAAGCACACAATTGTATAGCCTTTGTATGCTCTACCATTGCAATGGTTTGCAAAAGGCTTCTTTTTCTTTTTCTTTTTTCTTTTTAGAGAATGTAGAAATGATGCGACAGCATTTACACTTCATCCAGCCTGTGCATTCAGGTGCATTCTGCTGAAACGATCTAATCATCCAAAGCATGTCATGTAAAATATAGGCTAACTTTAAAGATTAATGGCGGTTTGTTTGATCCAGTCAGCCGGAGATAAAACTCTCAGTCGTGAAAACTCTCCCAGCTTCATTATTCATTCTCCTTTTAAGAGTTATCACCTGGTTTGTATTAGAACAGGCTTTAAATGGTGGATACTATTCATTTTTTTCCCTTTCTCTCTCTCCTCTCTGCAGAATGACACATGGAGTGAGCTGTACTCCTTTGCTGTGTTTAAGGCGATGAGTCACATGCTGTGTATAGGTTACGGCCGCCAGGCTCCAGAGAGTTTGTCTGATATATGGCTGACCATGCTCAGCATGATCGTAGGAGCCACCTGCTACGCTGTCTTCATCGGCCACGCCACCGCGCTCATCCAGTCACTGGACTCCTCTCGTCGACAATACCAGGAAAAGGTAAGAAAGCCAGTCATGTGAGATATGAAAAAAGGTGAATGTTTGAAGGATGGATTGGTCCTATAGCTGCTTATTTTTATTTTGATGAAGAAAAAAAGCCTCTTTCTTTATTGAGAAATGGAGATCTGATGGGAGGTCGTTATTATGGGAGGTCGTTATTAGCCTATTATACAAGGCTAAGATAAATTTATAAATGATAAATATAATTTATAAATAGTTTTGTTTGGGTTGTTGGGTGTGGTGTTATGATTTATAAATCATAAATCCCACCATACAGCTTAAACAAACACAACCCACATAAATCAGCTTACTAGCATAGTTAAATACTAATTAAATATTTTAAAAAGATGCACCAAAAATAACACAAGATGTTAAATAACCAGAAGTCATCTCTATGGTCACTCACTAGAATGATCTATAGTGTTCATTTTGAATAACTATTTTCATTTAATCCGTGGGAAAATATTTTTGTCCAATTATATTCCTCAATCAAGATGACATTGACCTTTTACTAATAACTAAAACAATGGATTATTGCATACAGAAAGCAATATGGAAAATATATTACACACAGCACTACTGAATGCTCAATTCTGATTGGTCAGAAGATATTGATTAAAGGTTTACATTTTATATAATATAGAATATTATATTAAGGGATTATAGAGAGAGAAAAAAAGAGGCTGAGGAAGAAATGGTAATTGCTGCTATAACATAAGTGATAACAGTGATAAGCTAACTTTTTATGCAGGTATACCACAACATTAAACAGTAAAAATAAATAAATAAATAAAT
>JAFFST010028174.1:63518-75934 GCA_022414735.1 Noturus placidus
TAGTTTTTTTGTTGTCGTTTCTTTTAAAAATTGGTGCTCCTTCAGCTGTTTTACAAACAGAAACTGTTTCAATGTCTACACTGAGTACTTAAAGCTAACAGCCCAGCTGCCATTTTCCTTTTGCACCTCAAGCAGCTTTGATTCCTTCTTGTTTTCCAGCTGTCACAGTGATCAATGTTACAGTACTTTAACGAATACTGATCGAATGAGTCACTATAGCTGCACCGTTGCCCTATAAAACTCTTTAAACACACCTGTAATCCAGTCAAATCGCTCTCCTGTGACCATACAGAAGGATGAAGTGATTCAATGTTCTTAATGGATGCATGAGGAATGCTAATCGTTCACGTTAAACAATACAAAGGTGTGCGCACTTGAGTAAAGGACAGAACCCACATTATGACAGAACCCACTGGTATGACTGTGAGTTAATGTATGAAAACATTGCAGCATTATCGATGCCATATGGAAATCTGAATCTGAAGATCTGAAGGTTGGCACTTTTTTTCAGGAGAGAGTAACTGTAATAAGTGTAATTATCCTGTAATAAGAACACGGGATAATTACCCAAACATCTACGTACTATGTAAAGAATAGGTGATGGCGTTTGAATGATAAGGACCCATCTGCAAAACCTGATGAGGAATTATACGGTACATTTTCAATATAGTCCTTTCACTTTACAATAAAAGTACATGAATAATCATGCACTAATACCTGTATGAATACTTACTTAAATATGAACTAATGATGAGCTATGATGAGGCATGTACTAATCACGAATTAATGAAGAGTTAACTAACCTTAACTATGTTGCAAGTCTTATGAATTCATTCGTGAATAACGACCATCTTAAGTACATGTAAGTAAATGTTTGTTAGTTAGTGTATTAATTAGGACGTAGGGGTAAACTAAATGGTAAATGGCGCACTTATATAGCGCTTTTATCCAAAGCGCTTTACACTGTGTCTCATTCACCCATTCACACACACTCACACACCAATGGGAGCAGAGCTGCCATGCAAGGCGCTAACTTGCCATCGGGAGCAACTTGGGGTTTAGTGTCTTGCCCAAGGACACTTCGGTATGTGGAGTCACATGGGCCGGGAATCGAACCACCAACCCTATGATTAGTTGACAACCCGCTCTACCACCTGCGCCACAACCGTTACAAACGCATGCTCTATAGGAAAGAATATGAATTAAATGTTTATATAATTTGCCATATGCAGCTGCGTACACAAACATCTGGCTCTGGCTCTGGATTACTTACATAGTTTACATCAATCCTCCTTATTGAAAGTAGAAGGATGCACTAATAATAAACAGCAATAATTTCGTCCAATCCCATTTTTTGTCGTTCTCCATCCATTTCTCTTCAAATCCCACTGTAGTACCAGTACATGGTCTGGGTGGATACGGCCTGGGGCACTGCTCCTTTAGCCCACATGTGTGAAATATATTAGAGATGAAAACACCTGTGCAGCTGTCACTCACTTCAAGATTCATTTGTCAGTTGGATCGTCTCCTGTCTTTTAATGCCGAGAAAAAAAGACGGCTGCTGTTTTTGTGTATTTCTGCCGATAACTCATAGCCGTGTAGTACATGTTGAAATGCGGAGCTTCGATGCACCAATTCAATGAAATGGAAATGTTGCAGGATGTAATGACGTACATTTGCTGTTGGTAGTGGTTACATTGCATTTGTACCTATGTTAATTGGGAATTTTGTGAACCTCTGTCTTGTGAGCCAATAGAAAGCTTTTGGGTGGGACTGTGGCCTTTTTGGTAGCTAATTATGAAGTATTTTCTTCATAGTTCTTCATAGTTTTGTTGTAAAATTCTGTATTTGTTCTCTCAGTCTGCTAGTCGTTTTTTATGTTAGCAGTGCAGTCATAAAGCTACATTTTACCGACATGTAAGAGTGTGTATTTGAGCCAATATATGACCTACTTACTGATCTTCAGTCTGCAATTAGATTTGCCTAACATCAGAAGCAGGGGCTGTGTTATGTTGTGTGCGCATTTACGCTTGGTTGGGTGCACATTATGGGATCGTGTGTGTGTGTGTGTATTTGTGTGTGTGTGTGTGTGTGTGTGTGCTTGCGAGTGTTTAAGAAATTACAGAGTCCCATTAGACAGGCTGAAATTGTTGAGGCAGCAAACCAGCGTTCTGCCCGTGTCCTTGTGAAGGTGATATACACTATGTGTGTGTGTGTGTGTGTGTGTGTGTGTGTGTGTGTGTGTGTGTGTGCATGTATGTGTGTGTTTGTGTGTGTGTGTGTTTGTGTGTGTGCATTTCTATGGTGCATTTGGTGTCCTTGAGGGTGGAGTAATAAGCTGATGAGAGGCAGAAGGGGACAGAGTGTTTCTGTAGGCGACATGTAAGAAGTGGCCTGCATTATGTGCTGTATTTCCAGAGCTGCTTTCGATAATTTTGTTACGATAAGCACTGCTTTAATGTGAAGGTGACTATTACAGTATTGTGGATCAAACCCTCTCCACCTCTACACATCATCCACTATAGACTTCCTTCAGCACTTAGAGATGTAATCCTACCTCTTTTGTGCCACTGCGAAACCATGGGGAGGATAGATTTGCGTTTCTCCTTTGATCCCAAGAAGAAAAAAAAAATGCAAACGTTGGCTGACAGAGAATGGCAGGTTGTGCCAAGCAGTCAGCATTTATCTGTTTCATTGTTCTAATTCTTGCGTTCTGGGTTCAGGATTTGTACCATTTCACGTTTTTCAGAGAGGTGTTCCTTTAATTCAGAAATTGGAAGCAGACGAAAAGACCCTACAGTCACCACTGAGTAGGGCTATAATTATCCTGTGCATAGTTTATCCTGACTTAATCAATCTTTTCATGTTCAGGTCTGCGTCTGTGTTTCATAAGAATCGATCTTGTGGGCTTTATTAGGGTTTCTCTATTGTCCTTACGCTTATTATTGTCCTTAGTGCGCATATTTACACACACTCCGGACTCCTTATGAGGCGCTCTCATTCCACTTGTCAATCATGTCAGCATCATTGACAGAGTAATTACTGACTTCAGTGCTCAGAACAAGGTGCAAATGAAGTCAAGTGAAATCAGATGAAAGACACATTTAAAGATTTATTGCAGATGACGCATGACCTTGTCTTCCTTGAGGACTCTTTGTGCAGTGAGGAAGACTTTAGGAACCTCATTGCAGAGAGTGATGAGTGGCTTATCAGTTGATTTCGTTTGCTCGGTGCAATTTTTGTTGATCTCTGCACAAAACTCATCCAACACCGCATACCAAGCCCTTCCCCCTTCCCCAACACACACTTTTTTGGGGTGGCCTTTTTTTGTAGTCCTTGGAGACCAACCAACCAACTATGAGCTGAATAATGACTCGTCTCATGATGCAATACATTATATTTTCAAACATGCCAACGCCAATACTGGAATTTCACACTTTTCCAATTGTAACTGAGGCAAAAGATTGCACACATAGACATAGACATACAATCACCCAGCTTTCAAGAAATACATGTATGTGAACAGGAAAGGCAGCTCTATTAATGTATAAACACGCCATGATGCACAGTTGGACGCTTCTTGAATTGTCACGGCTGGCTTATTATATTGCATTTATTTCTCAGACGGATCATTTGCATATTTATTTCTTATAAATATGACAAATAATTTGTAATAGTGCCAAAAAAAAAAAAACAAACCACAGTTTCACTTTGTGCAACAGCGGTTCATCTACTTAGATGGTTTGACATGGTCCAAGTTGAGCAATACTACAAGCAGACTACTGGAAGTTGTTTACCATATATGGCGGTTTGGGGGCATTTCCTAATGTAAATGAGCATGGCTGTTCAAAAACTGTGCAAGTAAGAACATGTAGGATTTATCAACATCCATTACGTACAGTCCAGCCATACTGTATGATAAATACCGATGAGAACTATTTTATCATTTATAATTCTAAATTATAATTGCATATGTTCTAATATATTTATAATAATTCGATGATATACAGTAATTATAATATAAAATGGCAAATTGTAATTGTCATCTTTAAATTATCATTTAGAGATGCCAATCAGTATGCAGTACATGTCTTTGGACTGGGGAGGAAACCGGAGTACCCAGAGGAAGCCCCTGAAGCCCATGCAAACTTCATGCACACAGGGAAGAGGTGGGATTTGAGCCCCCAAGCCCCGAGGTGTGAGGCAAACGTGCTAACCGCTAAGCCACCGTGTGCCTCACAAATTGAAGCATATGTGGTTTAAATGTATATCAAATAAAATTTGCTTTGTGAAAGTCAGTGAAGCATTGTTTCCCTGTTTCTATCTGAGGATGGGAAAAACGTATGCTGGTGTCCACTATATCAGCAGTCTATTTAAAGTAAAAAAAATTAAACCCTAGATCCTCTCTGTGGTGTGGCATATAAACACGAAAAGTAAGCCATAACATATGTAAATAAAAAAGCAAGCAAATACATATTATGACAGCTGTGTTCTCAATTGATCAGTGTAGCATGAAAAAAAATGTGCTTGGTCCTGTCAAAATTCGAGTGATAATTCTTTTCGTGGGAATAATTCTTTCCGTCGAGCGATCACATTTTGAAGCCAGTCATTCAAGTGTTCACAAAATGTGTGCATGATTTTGAGAAATATATTCAAGGGAATTCTGGGAGAGCAGAGACACTGCTTTCTAAAGCCAACTGAGATCAAGTGCAAGTATTCATAGAATAAGTCGAAGTGTTGAGACATGAGAAATGGCGATTGAATATTCAGTGCCTGAAGATGGCGCGTGACACAAAAACAGCCCTCGTGTCTGTCCGCATATGCTGTACTAAATGATTGTGTCTACTGTGTGTGATTCCTTCAGGCGTCTGACCTACTCAGCTCTGCCGTTTTATTGGACAGCTGTGTCCGTGTGTGTGTCTGTGTGTGTGTGTGTGTGTGTGTGTGTGTGTGTGTGTGTGTGTGCATGAATGCGGACACCAGTGTACAGTATGTACATGTCTGTGTGCATGTATGAGTATGTCTGGGTGTGACTGTGTGCATGTGTGTGTGAATGTGTATGTGCGTGCGTGTGTGTGTGTGTGTGTGTGTGTGTGTGTGTATACACATTACATTATCTGCCAATTTGATAGCCTCTATAAAACTATGTTGGATGCTTGTAGTAAATCTAAAAGATGGAGAAACAGATTGGATAGTAAACAAACCAAAAAAAAAACGAGTGAGCCAGAGTCTTCTTCTGTCTACACACACACACACACACACACACACACACACACACACACACACACACACACACCCTCCAGTCTTGCAGCACCTTCCTCAAACTAAAACCCCTCAAATTACATGACAGCCTACAGCTTTCTTTAATGTGCCAAGAAGATTTGGCAAAAGCAGAAAATATCTAACTTTTTAACACTGACATTTTAAACTTCTCCAGCAGGCACATTTAGTTCTCTACGATCTTATTCTGAGTACATAATGCGCATTACTCATGTTGTGTTAGTGCGGTGTACAAAATAAAAATGTGAGCATGTTGAAAAATTCTAAATGGTTGAAATAAATTAATCATTTGTGGATTTTTTTTTTTTTACTGTACTATGCATATAATGTGTTCAGAGGGAATTGAAAAATGTGTGTGTATACATGGGACATGGGACCGCAGTACTCTTGAAGTGGTTAAAGTCTTGAGAAAACTGTTCAGAACTGCTAAGGCAAGAATAAACTACAGTAGCTAATGACTTAGGTGAAGACAATTGTGTGCTTCCAAATTTGTGGTAATTGTTTGGAGAAGAACTACATATGGGTGTAACAGTCAGGTGTCCACAAACATTTGGCAACATAGTGTACTTTATATGAATGCTGTAGTGGAAACTACAGTTTAGGAACATCAATATTTCCCTAAAATGTCTTGGAAAATTACTAGGAAAGGTGTTTGTGTGACTAAATTGACACTATACTTAGAATTGGCCACAAACTGAGCTGCCATGAATTCTGCCATATTAAGAAACTGCAGCATTTCAGGAAACTTATAAGTTGTAAATACAGTATACAAAATAACTAGTCCTTAATATGAAATAAATACACAGCCTTATTTGAACACAGAAACAGAGTCCTGGTCAGAATTATTGGCACCCCTGAATTGTAAGTACAGAATTTAGAATATGTTCAGAAATAAATGCAAATGAACCAATTTTGTATAACCAATATATTTTAATAACATGTCCAAAGTTATTGAACAACAACAACAACAACAGAAAAAAGGGCTATCAAATAGTGAAATTAAACATACAGACAAAAAAATGTACGCTGTACACAATTTTTGGCACCCTTTTTATGAATTTAAATTAGTTCCTCATACAAAAGAAAACTCAAATAGGACTCACCTGTCCTGTGCATAATATTCCTTGTTCACGTGATCTGATTTAACCAATGAATGACGGTTTTACTGCATTAAAAAGGGGCTTCCAATTAGTAAACCAGAGCCTGGCAGTGCTGGGGATTAAACCCCAGGCCTTCTGATCAGTATCCCAGAGTCTGGCAGTACTGAATCTTGAACCCCCAATCTTCCAATTAGTTTTCAGGGGCGCTTGCAGATTGAACAAGTTCAGTCAGTGAAAACAAGCACCAGCCAACGGCAACAGATGCCGACAGGGTTAACACGGCGATCTGACAAAACCGAACAAGGATTTTGTGAATTGTGATTTTGTGAATTGTGATTTTGTGAATTGTGATTTTGAGGATTGTGATTTTGAGGATTGTGATTTTGGGAATTGTTCATGGTTTAAGAGGAGTATAACACTTCAGGATATGTGCTTCAACTTCAGGGTCTTAACTCCTAACCCCGTCCTTTTTATTTTTTAATTTTTTTATAACTGTGTGCCTCATCATGTGTTATTCCTTACATATTCAATTTACAGTCGTGTTGAAATAACTTTATTTCACACATTTTTTTCTCTTTATATGCGTACCATTCTTTAATAAGGTTATTTAAATAGGTATTTTAAAAGGTTATTTAAACAAGTTTTTTTTTTACTGTAAACTACAAATAGCTGAGTGAGCCACATCTGGCTGATTGGTACAGTAGGTGGAGTACACTGTAAGCTCCATCTGTAGCTCTTTTAGATTTTGTAGATGCAGCTGAAGTTCAGGTACAGTCCAAAGAGCTAAGCATGAAGAATGATTCTCTCTCCTTTAATTTTTTCTAGCCCCAGCAGTCGTTTGTCTTCTGCCACATTGCTCCTGCTCCTTATCGCTTATCACCTTCATTTTCCCTTCATCTCTGGCCGTTTATCTAATACGGCGCCTTGCCATTATTCTTGTCTGCACACAGCTAAAAATATGCACCCCCACAGTGAATTGATCCTCAACCTAGGGAATTGCCTGGTCTCTTTATACTGACTATCAGATGATGTGTTTGCTTGGTTACAGTGAGGAAATTCTTTCAGTGTTAATCAATACTGCTCATAGTTGTATGAATTACAAAGCTAGGAAATTGCCAACCCATGCAACAAATGCAATGCAAAAAACTAGCAAAAAAAAACCCCAAACCAAACGTCTAAACACCAAATGTTTCTTGCTTCACAACCCAAATGATATAGTCTAAATGTTCTGATCAAATCTTCTAAAGCCATATTGTTATTTCCAGCACTTCTCTTTGTGCCATTTTGAGAGTTTTATATCTCTGAGTTTTATATTCTTTACAAAAGTACACAGATGGGCTTTACAGCAGTAAGAAGTGTTTGGGAACTGTGGTACATTCGTTTTAGTCTTTTCAGTCGTTTTAGTTTTGGCTGCAGTCCAAAAAAACCCTGGCTCTGGTCCGCTTGAAAATGACCGTACATGGTCTCAGCTTCACCTTAAGTCAGCTCGGTTGCGGACAGCACCATTTATGAAAGATATCCACTACATGGAACCTGACAACGTGTCAATATTACATCTTGCTTTAAGCTTCAGAAGCAGCTCATGTGCTTATTTATGCAAATAATATGAGGTTATGAAATGTTTCTGGTTACAAAATGTTTCTGAGTGTACTAATTTAATGGGTCGCACGTTATGTATCAATATACTGTAGGTCTAACAGTATAAAATTACATAGGAATGGAAAGGGGACACTGCAGTCAGCACAACTTGTGGTTGTTGTGCAAACGTTTGCATTTAATAGCATGACACAAGATGCACATCTCATGACTATTGTCAAAATTGTTCTGAAGTGAGAATGAGATGTTCAAAGGTGGTGTTGCATGAAGACCTGCCCTATACTGCAGAGGATAGTGGTGGCTCAGCGGTTAGGGCTCTGGATTACAAGCGACTTCTTTGTCGGGCCTCTGAGCCTCGAATTTTAAGTCATGTTGGATAAATATCTACCAAATGAATAAATGTAAACGATTTAAACATTTTTATTGGTAATAGGACCAAACGAACACCAAGAACGATATCAACATGTCAAGCATATACTAAAACACATCTACACAGCAGAACAGCAGAACACAGAACCTTAACCAAGGCCAGAATCGATCCTCGGAATCAGTCAATATTTGGGCTAATTGTAACAATTTTAAAATGCCGATAGCTATATGATTAGCAAGGACCACAACTACATTATTGAGAGACAGCACTATAATATCCACAACTACTGTACTAACCACATGTACTGCACATGGTCTGAAGCCTAAAAGTATTGGGACGCTGTATAGTTCCAAAGGTACTGGGATGCTGTCTAGCTCCAAAATTATTGGGATGCTGTCTCACTCCAAAAGTACTGGAACACGACATCTCCAAAAGTATTGGGACACTACCTGGCCCAAAAGTATTGGAACACGAAGTCTCCAAAAGTGTTGGGACACTATATAGCTCCAAAAGTATTAAAACACTGTTTAGCTCCAAAACACTCTAGCAACATCCTAGCAACCACCCACAACACCCTAGCAATCACCCCTAACACCCTAGCAACATCCTAGCAACCACCCCTAACACTCTAGCAACTGCCTAGCAACAACACACAACACCCTAGCATCCGCCTCGCAACCACCCGGAACACCCTAGCAAATGTCTAGCAACACCCTAGCAACAACTCAGCACACACCAACAGCCGCCTAGCAACCACCCATAACACCCTTGCAACGGCTTAGCAACACCCTAGCAACCACTCAGAACACCCTAGGAACCGCCTAGCAACACCTAGCAACCACCCAGAATACCCTAGCAACACCCTTGCAACCAAGCAGAACACCTTTGCAAAAACCTAGGAACACCCTAGCAACTGCCCAGAACACCCTAGCAAGCGCCTAGCAACACACTGGCATCCAACCAGAACACATTAGCAACTGCCTCGCAATACCCTAGCAGAATTGCTTTCTCAAGCCAATATCAAAGTTTGTCGTGAGGAACATTACCTATCCATTTAAGATACTTTTTTTTTTTACATCAAAACATTAACTTAATTGCATCAGTTAAAAATATTTATTTTTAATTCCAGAGTACATGTACATAGCAACATGTTTTTTACTTTCACTTGAGTACATATTTGGTTGGATACTTCCACTTTTAATCGAGTAAGATTTTGACATATAATCTATACTTTTACTTAAGTATAATTTCTCAGTGGGTGTACTGTGGCTTGAAGAATACAGTAGTTATGGTTAGTAGTTAGCACGTTTGCCTCGCACCTCTGGGGTTGGGGGTTCGAGTCCCGCCTCTGCCCTGTGTGCGTGTAGTTTGCATGTTCTCCCTGTGCTTCCAGGGTTTACTCTGGATACTCCGGTTTCCTCCCAAAGTCCAAAGACATGCCTTGTAGGTTAATTGTCATCTCTAAATTGTGCATGGTGTGTATGTGTGTGTGATTGTACTCTGTGGTTGTCACCCTCTCTTGTGCTCTAAGTCCACCCTGTAGGATAACCGGTACAGAAAATGGATGGATGGATGGATGGATGGATGGATGGATAATTTCTCAGTACTATGTCCACTACTTTTTCCAGGGAAAAAAATTCACTAATACATAAGCTTAGCCACTGCTGTTGCTCCTGTTTTATTCTGAAAGACAGAATTAAAATAACATCTCAGCTTGGAGGTTTTCAGTGACACTGACGACTTTAACTTCAGAGCTGAAGTACAGGTGAGGAATAGTTCGGCATATAGCTTTGGGGCAGACTGGTTTCGGCACAGCCCTGTCTGCCAGCAGCAACGGTGCTACTCCGTAATTTACTGAACCATTTTCTGCCCAAATCAGAGGGATGTATTAAGCACCTCCCAGCTGACCGTGTGCTGAGGTGCCTGGTCCCAACCTCAAATTAGTCAAACTTCACTTGCAGCAGGAGGGCACTGCGACAGAGCTGCAGGAGGTTTGACATGCTGTGCCTAGCACACACACACACACACACACACACACACACACACACACACACACACACAACCCCAGATGAAGGTTTATTTACTTAGCAGACATGCTGCCATCGTGTAGTTTCCACTTAGCTGCTGCTGTGTTGGCTGAAGTGTTTTGTTTTAGATTAGAAAATCTTCAAACGGGGAGCAATGTGAAGTCCTTGGGGTGCAGTATAGCGTGTCTAAACTGAGCAATGAGAATAGGAGTTGAGCCTTTGACATATTCAAAGAGAAAAAATTATTATATATTTTTTTGAATGACAGGCTTCCTAAAGATTCTCACGGAGAAAATAAGACACTGTGTAGCTGAAAGAGAGAGAACAAAACCTTGTCAAACAGAATTATTTCTATTCTTCTGTGACCTTTTCCAAAAGATGTAACTATTTTTAGCATTGCAGTAGTGCTTTTTATATTGAGGAAAGCATTATCATTTTCATAGTACAAATGACATAGCTCTTAAGTCCTTTCTATAAACTCAGTGGGTTGCAGCATTTTCTTTGAGACACACACAAACATGCAGAATACAGTTCATGTCAGGAATGCCGTTAGTAAGCTGCTGGCCTGGCACTATAGGTGATAGGGATGTAACCAGATACATGAACTTGAATGTTGTAGCTGAGGTTGAGGAACTGTCAGAGCTGTTGCTGACATTTCGAAGGGGAATAATTGTTTAAGGCTCATAATTTTTTTTTTTTAAACACCTTTAGACCACGCCCACTTTGGCTTTAAATACAGATCATGATATTTGCTGCACTAAACAGATATAGATCTAGATTGTGTCACTGTGTTACACCCTTAGTAGGGGAACACATGTAATGCGGCCCCTCAGGGAAAAAGAAAAGTTAATGCTTGGAGCTGGAGGAAATCTTTACTCCTCTCAATTATTCACACCAAGACATTTAGCCTCCAGGGCCACTTCTCTTTCCCTCCTCCTTTGTCTCAATTCCTCCACTTCCCCTTGTCTCTTTCTCTTTCTCAATCAGTAGAGCTGGATGTCAAACTGAAGATCACAATTGAGGCATTTGGAATAGCCATGCTGCTCTCACTGTAGATAAGTCCACATCATTGATTTAACTATTTATTGATTTAACTATTATTAGGGACATCCAGAGGGTTCTCTGGACACAGATACTCAGGTGAAACCATTTTACTGTACACTGTCCGACAGTGGGATAATGTATCTTGAAAAAATGAAAAAATTTGAAGATATATGCAGCTACTGCTGTCTGCTTCTTACTGCTCTTCATGCTGATAGACAAGATGCATTCTCCCTCACTGCCTGCTTTCTTCATTTATTCTCTTTTAATATCCGTCTGGTTCATTGTGGTGCTATAATTATGTGGATTGAACGCTGGGTTAGATCGCTAGTAAATCAGCAAAGCCAACTAGCGAACAGATTAAAACCCAATTTCAACTCAATTTGGAGACTTTTCTGACACATCTTTTTTCATTGTATCTTATCTATCAGCATGATAGATTGCATATATATTCTTTTTTTTCATTCAAGGGAGAGAAAAAAAATGACTGTAATGATATAACTACATTTTAAAAAATCTGATAAAGAGCATTTTTTTCTGATGATATAAAATGATATAAGCCTACTCTGTCACACACTACATTATCCCACTGTAGGACAATGTACAGTAAAATGGTTTCACCTGTGTACCTGTGTTCAAAGAACCATCTGGATGTCCCTGATAATAGTTAAATCAATAAACAATTAAATCAATAGTTACATTTTTTTTTTCAGTGTACCAGTGGTGTCACGGTTCTAAGGACTCTGGACTCCATTTCCCATCAGCCACCACAAGTCACATGGTTTTCTGCACCTGATTCATATTTTGGTTAATGAGCACTGGTGGGTATATATAGTTGGGTTTTTCACTTAGTCTGGGTCTTTCGTTGAATGTAAATGTGTTTAGACCTCTGTTTATGTGTTTCGACTCTGTCTCGGTTAGATCCTGTTTCTGCGTTTTGATTCCTGTCTCTGTGTCACGGTGTCGGTGTTTAGTCCTAGTGTTAGTTTCATGTCATAGTGT
>JAFFST010028174.1:81479-100489 GCA_022414735.1 Noturus placidus
CGCCCAATTTTTCAGTTTTTTGTTTTTTGAAAAAGTTTGAAATATCCAATAAATTTCGTTCCACTTCATGATTGTGTCCCACCTGTTGTTGATTCTTCACAAAAAAATACAGTTTTATATCTTTATGTTTGAGGCCTGAAATGTGGCAAAAGGTCGAACAGTTCAATGGGGGCCGAATACTTTCGCAAGGCACTGTATATGACGCACTTATGTCTAGTGATGCAAATGATCATGATACTCTCAGTGGTAACTGCAATGACAGTTGCCATAATGTTTGATGTCAGTAGTATTATGACAATAATGAAGATGGAGAAGGATGTGACTAGACCTGGCGTTTATGGTAGAACCATTGCTATTGGGGTTTTACACACCTTGCAATAATTGGTAACACTTTACTTGGACCATGTATTATAAGACTGGCATGATCATGTTATAAACACTTTATATGTCATTAAATATGTCATTACTGTTACTGTTGTAATATTTGTCATAAAGTATATATACTGACTCCATTAAACAAAAACTTAAACTGTCATGGCATTATCGGGCACATTGGCTTAGTGGTTAGCACATTTGCATAGCACCTACAGGATTGTTTTCCCCGTGCTTTGGAGGTTTCCTCTGGATACTCCGATTTCCTCCCCCAGTCCAAAAAGACTGTGTGAGACTGTGTTCCCTGGGATAGGCTCCAGGTGACCCTGGAGTCCCTGTATAGGATAAGCTTTATAGAAACTGGATGGATGTATGATATCAAGGCATTAAATGTTATGACAACTGTCATTGCATTTACCAGTGGTACTACCATGACATATTTTGGCGCTGGACATAAACTGTCATGGTAACTCAGGGCCGCATATGAAATCTATAGCTGGTTTGAGCTTACAGTATCCTGATAAGAATATTACGTCCCACACTGTATGACATGATTGGATAGCATCTTATCCAAATTCTATAACTGACTATGTGATATTAATGACATGATTACATTGACCATACGATGCAAATAAAGTGTTAACCATATTTTTAAAGCCTGTAAATGCTGTTGTTCATAGGACACACTCTTGTTGCTGTAGGGTCATGCCACAGTCAGAGTGACGTTTTTGAATAAATATTTGTCATCTATTTGGGAAGCAGAAATTAGTAGCTCATAACATGTACAGTAATGGCCAAAAGTTTGTGATCACTATATGATATATTATATATGTAAAGAGATCGCAAACTTTTGGCCATGACTGTATATTCTTAACGTTAACGCTGGCATAACCTTGTTTCTGTATGTTAACTGATTGAAAAATGTGAACATACTCCTTCTGTACCAAAATGAACAATCTGTGAGATGTTGCCTCATTAACTAATGATGATACATAAATTCAGCGATGCAACTCAGCAGTGCAAAGCTGCATCTGTGCAAATATGAATATATGCATAACTCAGAAAAAGGAAAAGAGACATTGTTCCTTTAATACACACTATTAAAGATTATTATTTTTTAAAAAAATCTTTTTGTCCTCTCTTAGTACAAGCAAGTGGAGCAGTACATGTCCTTCCACAAACTTCCAGCAGATTTCCGGCAGAAAATCCATGACTACTACGAGCACCGCTACCAGGGCAAGATGTTCGATGAGGAGAGCATCCTGGAGGAGTTGAATGAACCACTCAGAGAGGTGAGACAGAGCATGCTCACTTTGTGTGGTGGGGACGTTGGTGTAGCTGTATGTGTGGAAAAACAATCCCAGGAGGCCATGCAGTTACCTCAGTTCTCTTCTCACTTTCCAAAACAATAAAGAGATGCTGAGAGTGAAATGTGTGTTGTTGCGCTGCAAATGCAATCCATGTCTCAGGAAAGCCATGATTTTATTTTATTTAATGTATATTCCAATGGTGCCCTGCGATGGATTGGCATCCTGTCCATGGTGTACTGATGCCTGATGCTCCCTGGGATAGGCTCCAGGATAAGCGGTATAGAAGATGGATGGATGGATGGATGGATGGATGGATGGATGGATAGCTAGATATATTCCAATTATTTTTGTTTTATTCTACTCTCAGTAAGGATGTAGTAGTTGGTGCATAAGAAAATGCTCTTTTGTATGTGTTTGCAAATATGCAGCACTGCATTTACACTCACCAGCAATTTTCCTTGTGGCACTCACCAGTGCATAAAATTGTGCAGAAACAAATCAAGAGCAGCAGTTAATGTTCACATCAAACATCAGAATGGAGGGTAAAAATGTGATCACGGTCACTTTGGCACACAGTTTACATGGAGTGGTGCAAAAAACAAAAAACACCCAGTGAATGGCAGTTCTATGGGGCTAAGATCAGAGGAGAATAGCCAGACTGGTTCAAGCCTACTGCCTACAGTAACTACTCTTTGCTACCGTGGTGAGCAGAAAAGCATCCCGGAACACACAGCACGCTGATCTATAGAGACTGCTGTATGTGAAAATAGATCATCAATTTCTGAACTACTCAAACCAGCCTGTCTGGTACCAACAACCATGCCTGTATTAATGCCACTGAGATTCCATTGTCCCCATTCTGATGTTTGATGTGAACATTACCTGAAGCCCTTGACCTAAATCTGTATGTGTTTATCTATTGTACTGAATATTGTATATCATTTATATTGGGTGAATACCTCTTCTACCCTCTCTAGGAAATTGTGAACTTCAACTGCCGTAAACTGGTGGCCTCGATGCCTCTGTTTGCCAATGCTGAGCCCAACTTTGTCACGGCCATGCTAACTAAGCTCCGCTTTGAGGTCTTCCAGCCCAGGGATTACATCGTTCGCGAAGGCACCATTGGCAAAAAGATGTACTTCATCCAACACGGCGTGGTCAATGTCCTCACCAAAGGAACTCTGGGAATGAAGCTGTCCGATGGCTCCTATTTTGGAGGTAAAGTGTCCTGTCATCCTTGAAAGGAACCTGTTTTCATAACTGCTTAAATGAGGCTGAAATTAAACTGTCACATTCTGTAATTAAACTGCCCAAATTCTAATTGTAAAACGCTACAACATTTAGAACATGATTTACCAGTTATGAGCTTGTTTCACAAGAGGGAATTAAAGTTGAATATTTAAGCATGTTTTAATGGGGATCATCAACATCTTTCCACCCAGGCGATAACACCCAACAGCGCCTTCTGAGCTCACTCTGTCATTTACGATACTTTTCCTGAGCTGGTAATGTAATTTTTATAGCATAATTGTATGTGACAAGCAAAATTCAATTAGTACTTAGCCAGCTACAATGCTCATGCTGATAAACTAGCATGATAATTATATCCCTGTTATGTGGAAACCAGTAATGAGTTTATTTTCAGTATATGGGAAAATCTTTGGTTTGTTTGATGTAGTCTAGCTTACACAAACCTTCAGGCTTAGATTAAATAACAGTATCATGATGCTGTAATACAATGCTTTCAAAGGGCGTAAGCCTAGCCTACTTTGTGGGTGTGCAAATATCAAAAGTTAATTGACGTTCTTAAGAACAAACCAAGCCATGGTATAATGCCATCTATACAAATCTAAGGTTACCTACTATTTAGGTATCTAGTTACATGACCCCCTCCCAAAGAATGCATGGTTACGCCCAGGCCAGAATGGCAGGTTAACATGGAAAATCAGCTGAAAGCAGAAAACTTCATTAAGTGCAGGTGTTAGCCTTTTGTGTCCTATTGTTTGCAGTGACGGTGTGGGCTGTACAGATAATTGCTTTCTTAATGTGCTCCACATTTAATTAAACTTCAAGCCCATGATCCACAGGCATCTGGAGTTATTTCCCTCGAATTCCCAATTTCCCTCAGTGCACCATAATGCAAATGGTGGATGCTTACAACCAGGTAGGGTTGATAGTCAATTACCTTTTTGTTTTCAGAGGTGGATTACAAAGGCTTCCGACTCCAGCTCTCCTTCTTTATAATTCTGTCTTTGAATTGAATTTCTTGAATGAACTTCAATAACTTCAAAGGCATACATACATCCTTGATTTGGAATTAGGATTTAATGTTTGTATAAGCAGCAAGAATATTTACATGTACTATAGAATGAGATTTTACACCAGAGATTTTGCCATATACTGTACAATAGACTCATTGCTGGTTTCTATTACTAGTTTAGTTTTAGCAGTAGTACAGTAGTAGTAAAATCATGAATAGTAGTGGTAGTAGTAGTAGTAGTAGAAGTAGTCAGAGAAGGAGGAGGAGGAGGAGGAGGAAGAGTAGCAGCAGTAGAAGTAATTTGTAGTAGAAGTAGCATGAGTGATAGTCATAGTAATTGTAGTCATGGCGGATGTAGTGATTTGAGGGCCCTAGACAAACTATAGGAATGGTGCCCTATTGCATGCATATAGCATATAGCATATAGCATATAGCATATAGCATATATATATATATATATATATATAATTAGCATTTTAAGGGACCCCTTGGCTTCTGGGGTAGATTGCCTACCTTTGCCTAGTGCTACGTCCACTCCTAATAATAGAGGCATTACTACTCGTAGTAGTAAAATAGAAAAAATGTAGTAGTAGGAGTATCGGTATTAGTAATAGTAGGAATAGTAGGAATATTAGTAGTAGGGGCAGTAATAATAGTAGGGGTGGCAGTAGTAGTAGTAATAGTAGTAGTGTTAGTGGTAGTAGGAGTAGTAGTTGTAGTAGTAGTAGTAGTATTAGTAGTAGTAGTAGTAGTAGTAGTAGTAGTGTTGGTGGTAGTAATAGAGGTAGCAGTAGTATTGGTGGTAGAAGTAGTAGTAGTAGTAGTAGTATTGGTGGTAGTAGTGGTAGTAGTATTGGTGATAGTAGCAGTGTTGGTGGTAGTAGTAGTAGTAGTAGTAGTAGTAGTAGTAGTAGTAGTATTGGTGATACTAGTAGCAATAGTAGTAGTAGTATTGGTGGTGGTGGTAGTAGTAGTAGTAGTAGTAGTATTGGTGATATTAGTAGTAGTAGTAGTAGTGTTGGTAGTAGTAGTATTGGTGATACTAGTAGCAATAGTAGTAGTAGTATTGGTGGTGGTGGTAGTAGTAGTAGTAGTAGTAGTAGTAGTATTGGTGATAGTAGTAGTAGTAGTAGTAGTAGTAGTGTTGGTAGTAGTGGTATTGGTGATGGTGGTAGTAGTAGTAGTAGTGTTGTTAGTAGTAGTATTGGTGGTAGTAGTAATAGTAGTAGTATTGGTGGTAGTAGTACTAGTAGTAGTAGTATTGGTGGTAGTAGTAGTAGTAGTAGAATTAGCTCTGAATGGTCCAGAAGTCCAGTGTGGGCTTGAGACAACTTTTCTCAGACAGCAATAGTGAATTTTTCTTGTCATCTTGAGATAAAAAAAATTTGATTGGTTAGGCTTGTAGATGCAGCATGGATCAGTGGATTCTTCTGTACACATTAGCCTGTCTATAAGAAAGCTGTTCATAAGAAGATAAAAAGACATTTGCATGGAACAATGATAAAGAAGGATTTATTAAACTAAGGCTTTTGCTTAAATGTTGGTTGCCTAGTTGTGGCGTAAACATCCTGAATTATACACAGTAAATATATTTGTAGCAAAGTGTGGTATAGAAAGGGATGACTAAAGGACGTTGACTGATTTCAGTCTGGAGAAAGTAAATAAAGAGAAACTCATGAGAAAAATTAACAATGTATTAATTCTGTCCATATAAGACTTACTCTACAATAGTAGCACAAATGAATGAACTTCAGTTTCCTTTTTTTTTTTTGACCAACGAGCACTGAAACTAAATAATTCCCTGAGCCTGCTACATGATGTAGATCTGTGGAGATTTTTTTCCTCAATTTTAGTAGACGTGAAAGATTATCCGTGTGTGCCTTTAAAATCCTGATGACTCAGCACTCCTGAGCCGCAGTGAGCAGGGAGGACCGGGAGCTTTTCCCCCGAGTGACCTTGGAAAGGTTGCGACTAAAACAGATGCCTTCTGTAGCCTGAGTTAAAAGGGTTTTTCAGACGGTCCTCCCCTGGGGTGTTCAATGGGACAGATATTGAACACAATCATAAAAGAAATATCAGTAGCAACAGCAGCATGGTTTTTGGTTCCTCTTCAATGCACTGTGCCAGCCTCTGGAGGCTTCACAAAACAGAGTTGAGATAGAGATTAGACGCAAGTCGAGCTGTGTGTGTGTGTGTGTGTGTGTGTGTGTGTGTGTGCATATGTGACGGTGTGTATTTGTGCATGCCCATGCATGCGTTCTTTTGTTTGTGCATTCATTTGTGTATGCCTGCTTTCAAATACTGCCTCTTGACTTGAGAATGAGACTCAGCAGTGAGTGAGTGGCTGTGGAGTGACACCACTGTCTATAATTAACTTCAGCCTCCTGGAGAGGATATTGGAATTTGCATATGCTGATCCAGAACTGATTGATGGCAGGCAATGTTAATACAGTGGCCAGAGTTTATAATGCCGACAAGGTGTGCTAGAACATTTTCATCACTCATTAAGGCAGTGCTTCTCAAATAGTGGGGCGTGCCCACCTGGGGGGGGGGGGGGGGGGGGGGGTCGCGTGTGACCCCGGGAACATTCTTTTTTTTCCACAGAAAGTAGAGGTTTTTGCACCGAACAAGAGCACAGCACAGGGCAGGAGATATGAAGTGCAGTGAACAAACCCTTAAAAGACCCCTTGGAAAAATATTTAACAGGGATTAAAAGAAAGGCGGAGAGAGACGCAGATAATGAGACAAACGTAAGTCTCCCGAAAGCTAAGACGAGGAAATATGGTTATGTCAATGTTAATAAGGATACAATGTTATGCAGAGGTGTACTTATAACAATTTTATAGACAAATGATACTATTTACAGTCGCGGTAGAGAGTTGGGGGGCGCGAAATGTTTACTTCTTCCTAGGGGGGGCGTAACAGAAAATAATTGAGAAGCACTGCATTAAGGAAAGGAGAACTGCACAACTTCGTAACTAATGTTTTTAGCAGTCCTGCTTAAAGCATTAAAATATGTAGTCAAATAATGTGTTAATAATGTGTTTTCAATATAGTACAGGGTGAATTGAATTAGTTTCAGAATTTAAGCTAATCCAAGGAATTATTTTATTTACCCCTCCCCCATTTTGGTCACCTGCCATTCCCACCTACCAACCAAGTATTCACTATCAATCGTGTTCCAACTGTGCAAGGTGAAAGCTAACACTTTCTCTTATTTATGAATTGCTGTTCATGCTGTGTCACAGGGCAGGGTAACACACTCAGAGGAAAGTGCTGTTTGCCCTCTTCCACATACATGAGCTCACAAATGTCCACAATTGGCTAGTGCCACTGTGTTTTGCCGTCTTAGTCACAGTTTTGCCATCTTAGGCTTGAGGCTGTTAACATCTGTAAATGGAAAATAACATGTATTATGTTTTGACTATCCAAAATAGTATATGCAATTGAGTTGCTTTGTGTGTTTGTGGTTTGATTTTCTCTCAGAAATCTGTTTGCTAACACGAGGGCGCCGGACAGCGAGTGTTCAGGCGGAGACATATTGCCGTCTTTATTCACTCTCCGTGGACAATTTCAATGAGGTTCTGGAGGAGTACCCTATGATGAGAAGAGCTTTCGAGACTGTAGCCATTGACAGACTCGATCGTCTAGGTGAGAGTTTGTACTCTCCTATTAATGTGCACACAACATAAAAAAACCAGTAGTATAGTCAATTGTTTCTCTAACATGTTGAAGGTGAGTGCTGAAGGTGTGTCAACTGCCCAGAGAAAAAGTTAGTGACAATTTGTCTTTTGTTTTCCTAGTACCATAGGCAGGGTGAAAAAAACAAATATTTTTAAATATTTTTTAAGCATTTTTTAAATGCTTTAAAATGCTGTACAAGTATATTCTAGAACTTTGATTAATACTATTATTATAAAAGAAGTGCAAATGTGCCATGACAATCTTCAATCCATTCCCTACCAGGTAAGAAGAACTCCATCTTGATGCACAAAGTGCAGCATGACCTCAACTCCGGTGCCTTCAACAACAGAGAGAATGAAATGATCCAGGAGATTGTGAAGTATGACCGAGAGATGGTCAAACTGGTGGACTTTCAGCGTCCACGTGCCATGTCTATGACGGCCGCAGTCCCTGGTGGCATATTTGCCCAACCGGGCCAGTCACAGGGCACCTCAGCCATTGCCACCCTACAGCAGGCTGTAGCCATGAGCTTCTGCCCACAGATGGTGAATCCTCTGGTTGGCCCGGGCACTCTTCAATCTCCTCGCATGGTCCGGCGCTTCCAGGTAATCCAGAACATTTCCAGTCCTGCATCTATCTCTCCCATGCAGTCACAGCCACCAGGGCCAATGTCAGGGGGTGCGTGTGCGTCTGCTGCCACATCCAGTCCACCTGTGCAGAGCCCCTTGGCACCAACATGCTCAAGGACATTCCAGTATGGCTGCAGCCCCATGGGTGGGCGTACAGGATCTCAGCTGTCTCTTGTCCAACAGCATGTGCCCAGTCCAACACGCAAGGGTGCCCACTCCCTGCAGCATGCAGAGAGCCTGAGTCAAGATGCCCGTTCGTTGTCTACTTCCCAGCCTTCTTTGCCCCAGGATGGAATGACAGGTGTCAGCCCACCACCCTCATCCCATGTCTCCTCCTCGTCCATTGGGCCACAGCATGCCCCTCACCCTGCAATACCTGGGCCCTCTGGAATCAGAAGCTCTGTACCTCATAGAATTGTACAGCCTCACCAGTTGTCACCGTCCACACCGCCCCCTGTTGGCGGAACAGGGCCAAGCTATCTCGAGCCAATAGTGCACAAGAAAGATTCTATAGTTAGCCTTCCTGAGACGGACTCCACTATCAGATCCAGGCTGTCCTCGAACCTCTGACCAAACTCTGGTGTATGCTGACATGGTGGCACTATTATGTATCCTGAGGTTTTCTGTATCCAAAGGAAGCAGAATGTGTATTGTGTAGGGGAGCAATCAGATCAGTCTATCACTAATAGGTGCACCACTGTAACTAGGTTGAAGAGGTGGGATTTTCCTAGCTGGCCCACTCATGTAGTTACTCCCTTCTTGTTCAGCTACCAAGTTGTCCTTTGCTGTCTTTGTTATGATGAAGTACATGGAAAGAGAAAATTTTTGTTTTATTCTGTAGAGTCCATACAATGCAATCTGGCCTGGGAGCTGGGACGTAAAGAAAATCAGGGACTTGTATCACATGACAGTGATAAAATTTTAAGCTTTGCAAAGTGTTTTTGAGTGTCCTTTGTTCTGTATAATTGTAGCAAAAATAACTAGCTGTTCTTCATATTCTTGTAAAATATCAATGAAAATAGTGTTATAGACCGCTGGTCGATCTTATATTGATATGTAAATATGATACATTTAAAAAAAAAAAAATGAAAGAAAATATCTTCATTGTATCAACTTAAAAACCAAAGTTGAGCTTGATTGAGTTTGGTCATGTCCATGTCAAATGAGAAAAACAATTCAAAAGATATGCCATTTATTTAACTGCCTTTATTCCAAGTTTAGAAGCCATATACGGTCCATGGTAATTGTCAGTCTATGTGGGAGAGAAGGGGGGGGGGGGCATAAGTTTGTCATTTATTTATCAACCTGTTTTCTCAAGGGAGTGTTTATTTTGCTGGGCATTTTGACAGATGTTTTTGTAATGGTACAGGCAATACCCCAGAGCGTCTAGCCTGCACTGAGAGTTCTTATTGATGAACATCACTGACTCTCTATTTGGAGATACCAAAACAGGAGTGACTAAGAATGGATAACCAAAAGAATCTATATCTGAACTGTGAGGCATAATGCAATATGATACTGATTTTGCAATACCCTGCGATTTAGTTTTGCTGTGTGAATGCTTTATTTGGGTGTATTTAAAAGATATTTTATGGCAGTAGGTAATGGAGGGTAATAAAGTGAAACGAGCAAGGAAATGTCGATGTAGAACGTATTTAGAATTTAGCTTAAATATTAAATTCCGGAATTATAGTTTTCTTTGCATGGTCCAATTCAGAATTGACATTAACCAGGAAAGCTGTTTTAAGCCGATACTAATAGTTGAATTTGTGGTAATAAAGTGCTACAGTAATTCAGTGAAATATAGATTGAACCAGTTGAACATGACTTACCTGAAAAATTAAAATCATTTTATCTTGTGAGAAAAAAACTGCAGCAATTTATTATATTAACTTGACAAAAGCGTTATTTGTTTAACTTAACTAGTATTGGCAATATTCTGCACTTTACCAAAACCTTCCAAGAAATTATTAACGAAGATGCTGATGTGTGAGCATTTTTAAAGGGATCGTTAAACGAATCAAACAAATATTTTGCTTTGTCATTGGTCGAAACAAGATGATTATCGTGAATGAAAAATATGTTAGCTAAACAGTTCGTATTTACTAGTTAACCGCTGCATTTTCTTCACTTGGATTGTAAATATGATCTTGTACATCAGCTGTAAATGAATCTGATTAGTAAAGTGATCTCACTTAATACTGACAAAAAAGAAAGCTGAACTCAGATGGCCAATGGTGCATATTTGTTCTTGAATGTATGCCGACTGGCGTTTACTGCCATGTAAATAGAATCATATCGACTAATGCAAAATGGAAAACGTGTGTATTTGCTGAGTGTTTATTGTGATGGTCAACTGTTAATTAAGCTAATTAGCTCATTAATACTTCATTACAAACGAACCGTTTGTGTTACTTCTGCCATTACTTGCTATAAGCTTAGACATAAAACAATGTGGAGGGAGAAAAAGCAAAAACAAACAAGCATACAAAAAAAAAGCACACGTAATATCCCCATGAGCGCCCTCTAGAGACAGAATATGGTGGCATAACCCCCATAATCGTAATAGCCACAATCGGGTGATTTTGGGCGGTTTGACGATTTGCTGAAGCAGATGCAGTTTTATCAGTGCTGTGAAATAGCGGCATGAGCATTTGTTCTCCATGAGATAACTCCCATTCATGCTCAGTCCCATATCTTTATTATCACTATTGTAGATTGAGTCATAGTCTTTCCACCACTAGCTTTAGGATCAGCTATTGAAATGAAAGATGGTGCAATTTGAGTCAATATGACTGACTGAAAGATTTTTTATTTTGAGTCCTCCTGAGCTGACATTGCCATTTTCTAGCAGTTATGGGATACTCAATCTAATGAATCCTTAGAAACCCAATTTGCGGTGTATGTATCTTTAATTATGCTCAAATGATTCTTCCTGTACTGCCATTTTTTTCTGAATACCAGAAGTTTTTGTTGTTGTTGTTGTTTTTTTTTTTTGCTGCAATTCTCATTTTCAAAGATTAGCGAATACTTTATTTGTTGATCCCATTTTAAGTGTACGCCGTAGGTCCCCAACAAACTAACAAATGTATTCTGAGTGAGCTGAATGAACTGAATGCATATCTGTTATATGTATTGCTGTGGTTTTACTGCAAATGACTGAAACTCTTTATTTTTGTAATCATGCACTTATACTGGCCCTATTTACGCTGCTATTTTAGGCTCTGCTAGAAAGAAATGTCTTCAGAGTATTGTGTACAAGGTGGTCACAGTCAAACACACGATCCTTTATACTGCCAGATATCTTGGCAAACATCGAAAGGAAAATACTGATTTTAAGTACACCACAGAATCGATTGGCTTCATTTCGCTGTAACAATAGCAATCCTGATTGAAGTATTCCTTTAAGTAGAGATTTTGAGTATCTTCTGTTTGTCTGTACTTTTCCCTGACCAAAAAAAAAAAAAAAAACAAATAATAAAAAAAAACAACAACCTTTGTTTCTGGGGCAGAAAGGTCAGACGTCAGCTTTCGTCACCATGGCTGAATAATGGACAATACTTTGAGAGGACCGTCATCCAAAACACTTGTTTCACCGTACCGCATGTAAACGGTACAGAATGCCTTGGTATAAAATGTCTTAGTAAATCAGGGTACTTTGTGTTTGTTTTGTTGTTTTTTTTCGTATTTACAGTGTGCCCCGATGCACAATTAAACGTAGGCCAACATACCTAGTGCCTCGTAATACCTAGTTTCCACATTGTCTATTTTAGTGGTACTTGACCTTGTAAAATGAACTGCAAACTACGTGTTCTTTTTTTTTTTTTTTTTTTTTTTTACCTTGCAATATATGTATAATATAGCTGCTGAATAGTTGTTAGCAACATAAAACGAATAATCCAGCATAGTCTTTCCCCATGTTGGGAGACACAACTTGCACATTCATGTTTTTCTGGACTTTTGATTGCAGTGGATCATGGATTACATACAAAACCTCTGCTCCACAGGAATGCTGCTTTTCACGGGAGCCACCAGAGCAGGCTTTGCTTTTTCGATCCGTAGACATCACACCAGATGGCTTTTTAAAAATCAGACTCGCCTTGGTAGATGCCAGCTGAGCACACACACACACACACACACACACACACACACACACACACACACACAGAGATCAAATGAAATACATCAGGGGTGAAAACAATAGAAAATACATTAGCAATCCTATATTGAAATGCATGTATAAATATATTTTTAAAGATGAGTATATAACAATAACAGTTTCATACATACGTATAAGTGAAATTTAAAGAAATTATTTTGTATAGATATACTATAAAATACTACACTGGATTAATAAATAGTTTCCCTGTTTAAACAAATTGCTATTTATATGTGACCAGAAAAAAAAACATTGGTTGTGGTTTAAAGTTGTAGACAATGATTGGAGTAATTTGAAAGCTGAATTTTTTTGTGCCTCCTAAGCGATGCCCTCAAAACCCATGCGCATTGACTGTCATAAAGAGACAACTTCTTTTTTTATTGGTTGGATGTTGGTGGTGAAAATATTTTTTTCCCTCCCTGTTGACATTTAGTTTTTTCTCTGAACAGATATTTTATTGAGAGAATTTGAGGAGAAACATCAATCAACCCACCTGTTCAACACCAACATTTCAGAATGAGAAATGCAGAATTCCCCTGAGAAAAATGAAGCCTAATTGACCATCTGTCATTTCTTAAACCCATCAATGGAGTACAGTGGCAAAGCCTGTAAGATGACTGCTAGTTTTCTTGTGCTGTTTTAAAAAATGATGGTGAGATGGTGAGCTCTTTTTAGAGACGTGAATTTAAAAATTAAACACGTTTGTGTGTGTGTGTGTGTGTGTGTGTATGAATACCCAATATCCAGTTGGTTCATTTTGCACTTCCACCTTGAAACACATTCAATATTGAAATATTTATGATGTGCTTTAGCGATTCTAGTGTTAATTTGCTGTATTTTTGGTATTCCCATGAGAAGATAGTGGTGGTTTACTGCGCTGTACATGCTGCATTATCACAGCGGGATCTTGCCAGCACAGTTGGTGGTCTTTAATAGGAGAAAATATTTCAACGATCTATTTTCAATGTTATTTTAGTGAAAAAACATTATGTAGTTGCACTGAGTCATAGCAGGAACTCGGGCTCGGCTAGTTATCGATCTACGAATTAACAAGCGTGAAGGCATAGATGGCAGTATTCATACAAAAGGTGAAGCTTCAGAAGTTGACCTGTTTGAGCAGTTTACCGATGGAGGTGGTAGTGAGAGCGCTGGATGGAATAAACTAGTAAAGTGCCGCTGCATCACTCTATTGAAATAGAGATGAAGTGAGGGCTAAATCCCACTGGCGTCACTATCAGCGAGTAGTCCAACAGTATTGTGGGAAACTGTTAACCGGAGTGAACGTGGACTGATAAAAGAAGTCCATTCCAAAATAAATCTTGGACACCACTGATGGTCACTTATTAATTCTAAAGATTAATATGTAAGGCATTCTGCGTGGATTTTTTCTCAGTAGGTGTCTCAGTAGGAACAAGCTGATTTCACTACTGCAAATAAATTCTTAAGATTTATGAAAGTTCACCAGAACGATCTATTTTACAGCAGTTTTGCATAGTGATAAAGGTTGTGGGGCTTTTCTTGTGTACCGCAAAAGTGAAAACCCGAAACTGACATTAGGCCCGTGGAGCCAGACTAGAAATCATTTAAAAAAGTGTCAGATGAAATGTTTCTTCAATGGGTGCAGACAAAATGTATTCAGATTTGTGACTGTGATGATTCGAGCCCTGCTAAGCCCCCAATCATGCTGCGGAAAGGTTGTCAAGGGTTTAAAGAGTGACTTTAGCAGGATGAGATCTTTCATTGGTTTGGATTTGTACTTGTAAAATGTCCAGTGGCTTTGAAAAAGAATAGTCTCTTCCTTTGTTGCTGTACTCCTGCTGACTTGAGTCTTAGTCATGATTAGCTGTGTGTGTGTGTGTGTGTGTGTGTGTGTGTGTGTGTGTGTGCGAATTAATATACACTTACCCAGTCAGATATTAGTCATCCATCGCCTGTGGCAGTTGATTGAAGTGCACTAGTCTAAGATGGTCTCCCCACCATGTCCAACCTGCTTTTTCAGTTTTGTTTTGTTTTTTCAGCTCCTGCTTTTTCAATTTTATTCAAATTAAGGATTTTGTTGGATAATTTGGACATCTTTGTTTAGGGTGATGATGTCATAAAATATAAGGACAGACAAAGCTTCATTCTAAAACCTCAATAGAAGCTTTGAATGTAAATATGACATGACAAAAATGCCATTCAGTACAGTCTAGTATGAATGGTCAGAAGAACTGCTATGGCCATTCTAGTAGTTATAGATTTCCGGTAGTTCTAGTGTTAAACATCCTTCCTCCTATCTATTCTCTGTTTCAGTAAAACACCCCACCCCTACTAGCACACCTCTTCAGTTACACAGCCCGATATGTGGGCAAATAAAAGCAAGGTAAATTATGCTAGCCCTGTAGCAAGGATAAAGCAAGCATAAAGCAAACTCAAAAGCAAGCTTAAAGCACACTCATAAGGCAAATTATGGGCGTTATTTAAAAAAAAATGTTTTATAAGCAATTAATGACAATATGACAATGACAATAAAAACAATATGACAATAAGCTCTGGAGTGATGTCTATGGCAGTGACATGCTAAAGCTTCTGGTACTAAGCATTATACTTGTCTTTTAGAGTAACCTGCTCCATCAGTACCAATGTTGTTAAAGCATTCCTTACAGATGAATAATTGTTGTGCAATAAAAATGGAGAGCATTGGCATATGATCACGTGACTGTCTTGTTATTTAAGGTCAAGTCTCTTCAAAGGAGAAAATAATTACATTAATATGAACAGTTACAACGCACTGAGTAAGCAGTAAAAGACAACGGGATGGAAAATAAAATGGTCTGTCGTGAAGCTGTTACAACCCTGAAATCGATTATTGATATATTCCTCGTATATCAGCACTTCAGTTCATGTAAGATTTCGCAGAGGTTTTTTTGTGATTGTTGCGGCCAAAAATGCACGATTTTGTTCCAGCTTATTTTCCTTTTCACAAATTTATGACACAACTTGCCTAGTTCTTTGTGCTTTTTTTGTGCGACAACTACTTTTTGAAATTGCAATAGAAAGGAATTGTTTTAAAGGTCTTTCGCAGTGATGTTTGGGGGTAAATGAGACCTTTTGGCTGTACTCATTCACATTTACATTTATATTTACATTACCGACTGAGCCACAGCCGCTCATTTACATATTTACATTTATTGACTTAGCAGATGCTTTTATCCAAAGCAACTTACAAATGAGAGATACAAGCAAAGTGATATCAAGCAGAGAACAATACAAGTAATACTACTATTAATACTACTATTAATACAAGTAATACTGTAAGATCTATTAATTGAGTACTAGAAGAAGCAAATAGCGCAGAGTAGAGGTGTAAGTGGCTTTTTTTATGAGTTAGTTAGGCATTGACTGAAGAGGTGGGTCTTTAGCAGTTTCTTGAAGACTCACGTTCGACGCACTTGAATCAAAGAGGGATTTGGTTGAATGTGCATCGTGATGACATCACATGACACGCCTTGGGCAATCTGCAGAAAATCTGAGGTCATTTTGAAAAAGTGCAGCTCCTCTGAATATTGTGCCATTTGTTTGATTTACATTTTTTTATTCTGCGATCACAAATTCGCGACATCCTGGCAGGACTGGCACTTTAGACAAATATGAATTTGTATTAATTAAAGAATGATACATCACACGTTTCAGTTTTTTTGGAATGTCTGTGAATCAAGTTAGTTCCTGTTATTACTGATATTATAGCAGCTACTGTATAAACAGTTGTTTCCTTACCAGTCTCCGTTTTTCCTCTCTCATGAAGCTGTAATAAAAAATCAGGTTAGTAAGAAACCTCAAAGCCCTCCCTCCTAAAAAACAGGGTTACAGCAAGGCCTCTGACTGTTACAAAGCATTGACACTGGCGACTCCTTCGAAATAAATGCCTCCTCACAGAAAAGACCCTATATCAACAATTACACATACAAAAAAGAAAACTGTTGTGGAGCATCTGCTAAACGAGTGTTTGTTATAAATATAGCACAATAACTTATTAGAATGAGATCAATTAGTTCAAATTATTCTTCCCCGACTGGCTTTCAGCTTAGCTGCTGCCTGCCTTAAAAACCTTTTTGCATACACATCTACAGGCTGAGGAATTGACGGACATAAATGACCTGAGTATTATGAGTTTATATCTCCCATTAATTCTTAACCCAGATAGAACCTCATAATCCTAAGGTCATGAAATGCGTTATGATCAACACTATGTGACCTTTTCACAGACATTAAATTATTGTCAACATAATAAGTGATGTGATTGTTTCTTATAATACTGAATTACAGTTTAATTACTATTACTGCCACAGACCAAACAAAATGAATAGCAATTAAAGAATGACACCTAAATCATTGTGGAGCTCATTATCTGGTCACTCTCATCATAATGGAACTCTAAATATATGCTTTATTAAAGGCAGGCATAAACACATTAAGTCTATAGATAAAAGACTCATAGATAGTACTAATATTAGCTATAAAACTTAAATATGTGGTTTAAGTCTACAAGTGACTAATTAGTGACTAACGTTTCCCAATTCACAAACATTTCATGCCTCTGCTTGGAGGTGTATGAAAGCATAGATTATAAATAGCTTCCAAAAACATTATGTTTGAACTCTTTTGTGCATGAACACTCCCACTGTCTGTGGAATTTCTTCAAATTCCTACTTAAGCTCAAATAACTGACTTTTTTGCTACAAATTTGCTACTAATTCATCTTATAACTAGCTATGTGAATTTACTCTGTAACTAATTACTATAACACTCTGTATATGATCTACAGTATATTGCATAATGTTTATATTGGTAAGCTATTAGCCAACTTCAATGGTTACCACAGACTCTGCTTTTACTTTACAGACTGAGTAGTACAGCCAAGGCAATGAAAGATTACAGCAGCAGCCGCTTCCAAATCCTAGTGTCCAGCCATCTTAATATATTGTGAGTTTGGAGATGCAATGATACGATGGAATACTGAAAAATGATTGATTTATGGATTTATTGACAAATAATGCATACAGTAATTGTTTAAGGCTTGGGGCAGGGGTGGAGCAAAGGTTTTGTCTTGGGGTGGGGTTGGGGGGTGTTCAAGGCCTCCTTATTATTAATATCTTGTTCTATGTTTTTTTTTTAATAGTGGCAGTAAATGCAACCTCAAATATGAATGGACACATGTATCTCTTCAACAGTCTGGATCAGCAAACTAAAACAATGTAGGCTAGGCTAGGTATTGTATATACAGTATCTCACAAAAGTGAGTACACCCCTCACATTTTTGTAAATATTTGATTATATCTTTTCATGTGACAACACTGAAGAAATGACACTGTGCTACAGTGTAAAGTAGTGAGTGTACAGCTTGTGTAACAGTGTAAATTTGTGTCCCCTCATAGTATTTTTGCATTTGCAGTATTTGCCCTTAGACAGAGCGGCATACATTTTTATTTCATTTATACATCTGAGCAGTTCAGGGTTAAGGGCCTGGAGCGCTCAAGGGCCCAACAGTGGCAGCTTGGCAGTGCTGGGGTTTGAACTCATGACATGCTGATCAGCATCCCAATGACTTAACCTCTGAGCTACCACTGCCCACATAAACGGTCAGTATTGTGGGTTTATTGTTTGCAAAAACAATACATTCCATTTAGAGTAAAAATAGTTCACAAAAAGGCATTCAGCAATGATTAGGCCTACATTAGACTAAAACATAACAGTGCAGTTTTACCAACTACAAACAAACAGATAACTTCAAAATCCACTGAGAGTTCCAACATGTTATGTTATCTGACCGAAACAATCAGACAGTCTGATCAGTCTATCAACAAACTTGCATTGTGTATGGGCGTAACCAAGTGTACAATTAGAGGACACACACACCTATTTTCTTTAACAATCAGAAATATATTAAAAAGGAATAGCCATAAATTGATAGAATAGATGAAAAGACAGATCTGCTGGCAGGGTTCATTAAAGGGCAACTCATAGAAAATATTTTGTAATGTATATTGGTGGTGTAGATTGGTATTTCCTCAACATTGAATGCGTGGTTATGCCCATGAGTCTGATTAAGAAAAACGAGCAACTGAACGAACTGATTAAACAAATTCGGCTGGGTGTTTCAAATGAGAACAATGCATTACTGAACCAGGTTGTAGGCCACACAACAAATAACATTTAGGCAATTTAAAGCTTCGTCTTCCTCACCTTTTCTTTTTCAAATCCGGTGACTACCTTGTCCTTGTCAATGTAAATTTCCCTTTCGATGCAGAGCAGTGCTATATTTGACAGCCGCAACTCACCCATACTTTACTGCATGTAACTTTTAGTGAATTTCAGATGGCAAAAAGTTCTATTACTGTTCTAAAGGGAAATGATGCACATGTAAACAAATTGCAACACACAATGTACTAGTTTGCAATATAATGATTTTTTTTAAACCAATTATGTAATAAAAGGATGTGGAATTTGATTTATGTTTTGTTACTAAAAAAGAAAATAAATATACAAAAAATTATATCTTTGTGATCGGTAGCGACCGTCCTAGAAGGCAGGCCCAAGGTTGTTCGTGCCCCCCCCCC
>JAFFST010028181.1:39675-56088 GCA_022414735.1 Noturus placidus
AGTTTTATATCTTTATGTTTGAGGCCTGAAACGTGGCAAAGGGTCGAACAGTTCAAGGGGGCCGAATACTTTCGCAAGGCACTGTACCTATACATCACTAGCTGCGATTAGGTTTCTTTCTTTTGGAAGTAGGTAATTTCTTTTCAGTTGTACTAATCGTTCCGCTCATTAGACTATGCATTATTTTGTATTTCTGATCGGTTTCAAATGCTATTAAGTCTGGATGTGTTGCACATCACTGGACAACACTTTTGTTTTTTAGAAGAAGTAGTCTTATACCTGTTCAACCTAGACCCGCATTCCAGAGAGCCCATAACTGATATACGCTGGGCCAGCGATGGCTCATGAATTCCTTTTCAATTTCTAAATCACCAATTATTGCTGCAGATATGACACAAGGTCCGTTCTGAAGAGCAGCAGCCCAAGAAAGAAAAGATCCCTTGAGAGATGTGCGTTGCATCTCCCGACTTTCTCGTCTATGTTTCTTGTCCCATTGTTGTGTGCTGTGGATCATTTATTACAATGAATGATACATCTTTACTCTCATAGTTTCACAAGGGTGCTTTGATTACCATCATGCTGGGATGCTTAGTGAAGAGGCAAAGTGATTGGCAGCTTTGCTTTCTTAAATTCCTGTATTAAGTATCTGTGACAGATTTTCAACAATAGTCACAAAGCTCTTTTTATAGAAATGTTTCACTGCCAGTGCAAATTCTGTTTATTTCTAGTTTAGTCCTAGAGTAAGTGTTGATGTGAAGAAAACATGTAGACTAGCTACATAAATGAAACAGGGGCAATCTCTGTATAACCAATAAGACACAACACATAAGAAACCTGATTCATTTACATGTTCTGGGCTAGTGGCCACAGCTGGACAGGGCTCTGGACAACACAGACCTCTAACCTTTTATACCTGGGGATCCTGTTGCAACAGTGACCACAGCTGCTGACTCTGTGGTCATTGTGAATCACACCATACATTTTCAGTTTTAAAAAGGACTACCTCATGCTCTCCTACTTCTGTGGAATATATATATGTGTGAAGAAAAATGTTTTGAGATTTGTTTCCTTGTTCCAAAGTTTGTCACATAAATATTTATTATGAAAATCATTGCTACAGTTGTAAAGTGTGATGTTTAAATGTTTGACGCATATAAAAGATACATACATCGTAATAACCTAATAAACAATATGTATTTATGGACTAAAGATTAATTAGAGATCGATGAATGAACTGATGAAATTGATACTGAAGGAAAACATAACATACGAGTGAAATATTTCTGGACTTTTATTTCTGAATGATTAATCTGCAAAACTGATCAATCGGTCGACCCCTAGAGTTAATTCCAGTAGTTTCTCCAAGTAGCTAACTTTGCTAGCAAGGTTTTATAATGTTCTGTGACTGCAGGGGCTTTAACTGTAATCAACCTCATTGTCAGTCTTTTTAACTGAAAACTGGTAAAAGTTTATATTTGTAATGCAGATGATCTATTTACTAGCTATAGTAAATATAGGTAGCTTTAGCAAATGTTAGTTATCTAGCTAGGTTAACAGGTCTCTTGTCAGGTCTACTGTATACTACCATTACCCAGGGTTTAAACTTGTTGAACGTATACTGATTTACTGATATTACGTACTGAAACTATTCTGTTATTATAAAATCTAAGCAAACAAAAAATGCAAGAATAGAGTAGAAATGAGGCTCCCTTTCTGCTTCAGTGCTTTTTGGTAATAGATTTGCAGTAAACCTAAAGATGCGTATATTTTACTGTGATAATTAAATAGAGTCACTACAACATTATAGTAGTTATACACTAAGGTCATTTGATACTGTATAACCTGCTGGTACCACAAATATTTACCAAGAATACCAGGCTGTTTTGTATTGTAAAACAAATTTTCAAATGTTATACTGGTTTAGACACTGTATTGTTTTGTAAAAATTAGAGAAATTCTTATATTATTATTGCAGTCATAGTTGCCGTTAATCTGCACAATTCTGTATCCAATATCTACTTGCTTCATCAACGCACTACCAAGGGAAGACCACTGACCAGATATTATTCAAGTGCTGTTTTTTTATTCATTTGGGATGTCTCCATTTTTTCCCCAAAAATATTTTTATTGAGAAAGAAAACATACTACCTGTCACATAGCAACAATACCATTTCATTTTTTTTGTTATACTTACATATACACACATACATACATAAACAATGATATGTTAGCTGGACTTTTAAGCAGTTGTTACTGGCTACTTTATTAATCATACCTTCTTTAGTATTGTTGGAGACTATAGATTCTTTTTTCATGAACAATTTGTGTTAATCATCCTTTAGCCTTTCACTAGTGATCAGTTAAGAGCCAGAGATGTTTTGTTGGCTGGATATTTTTGGTTGATTGATCTCATCCCAGCAGCCACATTGAGTTAAGAAATCCTGCACCTGATACTGTTATACCAATGCCAGACACTGTGCCATGCCACTACCATGTCGGGGTTACTACATGGTAAAATCCCTAGTGTTGAATTAACACCCAGAGTGTTTATTTGAGTCCAGTGGACTTATATAAACACTGTAGGGTGTGAATTCAACACTGTGGGTGTTAAACCAACATTGATGATTTTGCTGTGGACTGTGCTGAGAATGATCAATCACTACAACACTTATATGGTAAGGAGTGGGTGGTTCTATGGTGGTCCCCACCACTCCGCTCAAGAATTAAAACAGCTTAGCTTGGTTAACGTTGAATAATTGTTTCTGTCCACATAACACATAGTTCATTGCCTCCATATCCTCCTTTTTCCTAGATTGTTTTTATCTTGGTTTGTTAATGGTTTGGGTTTTTTTTTTTTGTTGTTGTTGGTGTTATTTTTTTACCAGACATTTTCATGGCAAGTAGCAGTTATTAGGCATATTGCTCTCAATTTCACAAACCATGGATAGTATACAGTGGGGTTTTTGGTTTGGACATTGAAATTTATTCAATTAGTATTACATGATTTTGTAGTTTTAAATCATGCTTCAAATTGTATGACTTGGCTTATTATCCATACAATATTTGAGTCTGTGGACCTCTGGACTACTGGAATTTCCTTCATGGGCTGTAGGCCCCTAAAATTGCCCCACAATGCAACTCCTTTCACTCCATTGCAACGGCCCTGCTTCCAGCCATGTTGTTGATTAAGGTAAAACAGATAACATTTAACCTTTCTACATCAACTACTTGGCAAATGAACGTCGAAGGGCATTCAGTATAAGAACAAATTTTGTTCAGGAAGGCATTCAACTGAACCATTAATGTCTGTCTCATTAAATCTACTGTTATTTAATATGAGGTTATCCATCAGTAATAACCTGAAGCATGGCGGTGACCTTGTCGATAAAGATACAATGTAAGTGCATTTAGTGTAGAAAAAAATATGAAAAAACGCCTTGGGAGTTCCGGCTGAGCAACAGATGGAGTGAGACGCAACTTTCGGGGCTCCTGCAACAACATTTAATATAATACCATAGGCCCATTTTTGTGTGGAGTTTTTTCGTGTGAAGTGTTGTGGAGTGTTTTGTAACACTGTAGTGTTAACTTTTGAGGTCCAAAATGCCACCAAAAGCAAAAAGTGGGAGCGTTTCGTCTGCTCCGCTCCACACACTACATCCTCGCCTCCCCAGGCGAGGGTGTTGTTCTCCCCGCTGTCCCCCCCGGTTTCAAGGAGGAGCTGCTCATCCCACTCCGACACGAGATGGCTGCTATTTTCAGAACTGAGCTTCAGGCGGTCTTAGGCGAAAACCTGACTTTTATTAAGTCCAAGCTACAGACCGTAAAGACTGAATTAGCAGTCTGTATTACTAATATTCAGTCGGCGGTGAATGCTGTGAAAAATACAGTGGGGGAAGTGGAAACTTCGCTCTCTACCTGTTGTGACGACATCGCTACGCTACAGGCTAAAGAAGAGCACCTTTCTGCCGAGTTAAGCAGAGTGGACTTTAAGTGTGAGGACCTCAAAGCTAGATCGCAGCGCAATAATATCAGGATCATCGGTGTCCCTGAGGACTCGACCAGCTCGTCAACGCCGGCTGCTGTCTCTACTCTGCCTAAGGAGGCCTTTAAACTGGACAAAGCGCCACTTTTGGACCGCGCTCATCGTACTCTGCAGCCGAAGCCCAAACCCGGTGAGCGGCCACGTCCTATTATCGCCGACTCCATTACCACGCGGACTGTGTGGACATTCTGCAACGGGCAAGAGCTCAACAGCGGGTGAAGGTGTGACATGGTTAACTCTGTCTTTCCTGATTACACCGCGAACACAGCCCGTGCTGGTGCCGCCTTTAATGATATCTGCCGCCAGCTTCGAGAGATACCGGGAATACGGTTTGGTCTGCTTTATCCGGCGTGCCTCCGTGTTACACACAATGGAACCGAGAGGGAGTTTAAATCCACGGAGGACGCCAGAGCTTTCGTTAAGACACTAAGCAAGTAGGAACACTGATAATATAACGGGCTGGGTTTCCGTCACCAGACGTGAAATGGACGAGTAAACTCTACAACAAATGCTGGTGCAGTGATTATGTTTACGTGCCTTGCACTTTTTTCATTGTTTAGTTTGCAGGAACTCGACCTTGGTGGATTACTACCATAGGTTCGGCAGCTGTTACTTTTTCTGTTAGGAATCTGAATCCATTAACGGAGTTCGCACTGAGATACCCATTGTTTGGGGAAGGGGGCATGGTAAGTGCAGTGAGGGTGGGGTGGAGGCGGGGGGGTGGTTGTTTAGAGTGTGTGATTGTCTTCTCTTTTATTTTTTATTACTTATTTGTATATGTTCTTTTGATTATTATTTTTTAAATTATTTCTTTTCCTTTTTTCTTTTCTCTCCCTTGTTTTCTCTCCCCTTTTCCTTCTCTCAGAGGCAAACCTTCATTCTCATTTTTTTCCTGTCGTAACCACTTGATATATGGCCACGAACACTGTAAATTCTGGCCCACAGGTGAATTTTGTGAGCTGGAACATTAAAGGTATGGTGAGCCCTATAAAAAGATCTAGGATATTTGCTCATCTGAAACGGCTCAAAGCAGACATTACAGGAAACTCACATGCGCACCTCACACCAGATCAGGCTTAAATGTCCATGGATTTCTGAGGTGTTTCACTCTAATTTCAACTCTAAGGCCAGGGGGGGTTGTCATTTTAATTGGTAAGTCAATTCACTTTTCAGCTTCCAAAGTTATATCAGATGAACATGGCAGATATTTAATAATTTCAGGTAAATTGTTGCACGTCTCTGTACTATTAGTTAATATTTATGCCCCAAATTTTGATGACCAACATTTCATGAATAAGCTCTTTGAGCGCCTCCCATCATTACATGACGCTCTCCTTATATTTGGGGGAGACATAAATTATGTTGTTGATCCTAGGTCCAACCAAGACCATGACGGTCTCACTAATGTCAAGTGCGCTGTCTGATTTCATAGCCAAGACTGGTTGTATTGATCCTTGGAGATTTTATAATCCCAGGATCAAGGAATATTCTTTCTTTTCGCAGATGCATAAGTCCTTTTCTAGAATTGACTATTTTTTCCTCCTACCTTACGACAGGCCTCTATAAATCTGTTTTTAAAAACTGATAAAGATCTGGATCTCTGTAGCTCATATCGACCCTTATCTCTGATGAACGTGGATGCTAAGATTCTTGCTAAGGCCTTGGCCAGTCGCTTGGAAAGAATTCTTCCTGTCATAGTCTCGGAGGAGCAAACTGGATTTATAAAGGGGCGTCAGTTGTTTTACAATGTCCGCACCCTTTTGAACATTATCTACTCCAAAAAGTCCACTACAACCCCCGAAATAGTGATTTCAGTTGACGCTGAAAAAAGCGTTCGACAGGGTTGAATGGGACAACCTGCTTACAGTATTACATAAAGCTGGATTGGGTGATACATTTATTTCTTGGATACGCCTTCTGTACACATCCCCGTAAGCCAGTATCTCCACCAATGGGATACAATCACCTTATTTTACCTTATCCTGCGGCACTCGACAGGGTTGTCCCTTGTCTCCTTTACTTTTTGCATTAGCCATAGAACCCTTGTCAATTTATCTGAGGTCCTCCCCCTCTTTCACTGGGATATCAAGTTTAGGAATGGAATTTAAACTATCTCTTTATGCGGATGATTTATTACTGTATGTTTCCCGCCCAAGTCGATCTTTACCTGAAATTCTCTTCTTTTTCCAGAGATTTGGTTCTTTCTCATTTTACAAAGTTAACACTTCCAAGAGTGAGTGGTATCTGGTTAATAATTTGGCATTACAATTAAGTCAATCTGATATCCCCTTCAAACCAAGTCCCTCTGGCTTTCAGTATTTAGGAATCAATATAACCAGAACTCTGACCTCTCTTGTCTCTGCTAACTTCTCCCTGTTGATGGCTAAAATCAAAACTGACCTTCAGCAATGGAGGTCTTTACCTCTATCGCTTATTGGAAGAATTAACACGGTAAAAATGAATGTTTTGCCTAGGTTCCTCTTTTTATTCCAATGTCTCCCCCTATTCTTACCGAAACGCTTTTTTTAAGACTATTGATCGGGACATTTCTGGCTTTTTATGGTGTGGAAAGGTATCCAGAATAGGTAAGTCAGTGCTTCAGAGATGTAAGCTCAATGCTGGCTTGTCTCTCCCAAATTTCCAGCTGTATTACTGGGCATCACATATTCATAAAATCTTATTTTGGTTGAGACCAGAGCATTCCCTTTGGTGTACGTTAGAGGTACATGTGTGTGGCTCGTCCTCTCCAATGGCTCTGCTTACCTCATCTATTCCTGCCAACTTTTCTGGCTTTACAGATAACCCAGTGGTTAGTTCCACTCTAAAAATTTGGTACCGGTTCAGGAAGAATTATAAATTTGTTTCCGTGTTCACCTTAGCCCCGTTACTGAAGAATCAGTTATTCCAACCTGCATTATCTCACCCTACATTTGCTGTCTGGCATGGCAAAGGTCGCAAAACATTCAAAGATCTCTACAGGGACGGTACCTTTCGTAGCTTTGCAGATCTGTCGAGGGTCTTTCAGCTTCCACAGTCCCATCTTTTTCGTTATTTCCAAGTTAGACATTGTGCAAGATCTTTGTTTTCTACTTTTCCCTCTTCACCCCCAAGTCAACTATGGGATGACTTCCTCTTTTCCGACCCCCTTCAGAAATTGCTTATTTCAAAAATTTTTAATAAACTGTTATCCTACGATAGCTCACCTATTACTAAAATTAAGGTTGCTAGGAGGGCAAACTGGGGTTAGCCTTAAATAAAACTTGGTGGGACGTTGCCCTTACCAAGAAACACTCCAGTTCGTCTTGTGCTTGTCTCTCTTTGATACAGTTTAAGATAGTGCACAGGATACATTTCTCCAAAACACATCTATCATAGATTTATCCCACTGTCACTGACAGATGTGATAAATGTCATGCCTCTCCCTGCAACCTAACTCATATGTTCTATACCTGCCCATTATTATTCTCCTTTTGGCAGACGTATTTTGATAGTATTTCTAAAATACTGTCTGTTAGAGTGAAGCCCTCTCCTCATTTTGCCATATTTGGTATCCGGAGGATTATAACAGGTATACCTCGAACCAATTAGATCTCTTGGCATTCACTTCGTTGTTAGCAAAACGGCGCCCTTCTTTTCCATTGGAAATCTACAAAGCCTCCCTCCAGCACTCAGTGGCTCAGGGATGTCATGTCTTTTCTAAAATTGGAAAACATTAGGTACTCTCTGGGTGCCAACTCTGATAAGTTCTACAGGAAGTGGCAGCCTTTCTTAACCTTCTTCAAATCTTTGTTGTGTTTGCCTTCTGATTGAGGGACCCCCCACCTCACCCTTTTTTTTTTTTAGATTTCATTTAGTTTATTTATTAAAAATTGTACTTATTTTCCTTTTTTTGTTGTTTTGTTTTGTTTGTTAGCTTTTGGTTCTTCATTTTGTTTTGTGTGTGTGTGTGGGTTCTTGATTATGTGTGTATGACTGTCCGTTCTGATCTGTTACCAAAAACAAAAAACAGAAAGTATGGCTCTCGTTTTGTTAATGCACTGAGATATACGAAATTAGGTCTGTAACTTTTTTTTCTTCTTTTATATAAATACGGGTCTCTGTGTACTGGGTTATTCTTGTTGATGGTGTTGATGTTTGTTTTCCGATGTGCCATGTCTTTCAATAAAGATATTGAAAAAAAAAAAAGAAAAAACACCTTGATTTCACATGAAAATCACTTCAGCATAGTGTTCCATTTGGAAAAGCCTGGAGCCCACTTTGTTAGATTTTTCTGTTGCTAGGTAGAAGGATTATGTGGCCTTTAAAATATTACATCAGTCAAAAGGTAGCACTTCTTTTAGCGCTTCTTTTTTCCATTCATCTATTTTCCATCCCATTTATCCTACACAGCATCATGGGAGAGCTTGGAGCCCTACTTGGGCATGTCAGGGCACAAGGTGGGAGACACTCTGGACAGGTTGCCGACCCATCGCAGGGCACACTTGCGCACACATTCACACCCTAGAGACAATTTGGAAATGGCAATTAGCCAGTCTTTGGACTGGGGAGGAAACCGGAGTACCCAAAGGAAACACAGGGCGATTGGTAGGATTCCGGCCCCCAGCCCTGGTGGTGCGAGGCAAACGTGATAACCAGTAGGCTATCGTGCCCCCACCCCTTTTTTTATATTTATACATTTTATATGCAATGTTTTAAATGTATTAAATGTTTACCTTTTACTACAAAATATGCTGTATGCTTCATGTTGTACTTTTCTATTGCATCTGTGTGTTTTGGGATAAATGCAACCAAAATATAACAGGCCTTGTAGTGGTGGCAAAACAGACCCAAATATTGCCGCTGGGAGAGCACAGGTTGTGATAGCAAGCAGAACAGCAGGGGTTTCACGAAGTTTTCTCTAAGTGTCTTCAGCTACCACTCTAAAGAATTTATGCTTCTGGGAAACTTCAATAACCATCAGCACAGTGGGAACAGTTGAACTACTGCTGTGATTGTTAAGGTGATAAACTCCAATAGTGTGCAGTAAACAAGGAGAACTCAGGCATGTATTACAGATACAGTACTGGAAAAAAAATACAAGCACGGGCCATTTCTAATTAAAGTAAAGTATACATGTTGCTTTTCATTTGTGGAAAGTCATAAATCCCTCTAATTACTGATGGAATTTTTTTTTTGTTTTTTTTTTCAAAATATCCCAGAATTTACCAACCATAATTGTCTGGCAGGGAGAAGTATGGTAATAAGCTCTGCTTATATTAGTTTTCCTGTAATTGATCAATTTCAGCTGAGGAGACCAAAAGCCTTATGTTGATGCTCTTTGTGGATCTGACTTTTCAGGATATTTGGCATTTCTTTAAATTACTTACATTTTGATAATTAGGGATCAAATCTGTAGCTATTGCAGCTGAACATTAATCATCATTTCATAGCAATGCACTGTATAGAGAGATAAGGTGATAAGAGGTGACAATTACCCATAGAGGCAATTTACCATAGAGTGGTCTGTGATAATGTGATTAGTCAAAGAAAGGGACATGATGGCGCCTATGACTTCATTAAGATGAAGTCTCTCAGTGGTAGATTGTGATCAGTTTCACATCCTTATTTCCCACTGACTTTTTAATATTAATTGAAGGGTAGTTTGAAATAATTTACATACATTTATATTTTAGAAACCTGTTTTCAGTGCTGTTTCAAAGCTTTTCCAATGCTGTCCATGATACTTTGTTCAAGGATTTTGGTTCTTATTACATTCTTGTATAATTATAGAGAATTCCACAATGAAGCAGTACTTAAACTAGTACTGACACTTAGAGTACACAACCCAATATTTCTGTCAGCTGCAAATGTTTAGTCATTCGTATACCAGTATTTTACTCCCATGCATATACCTTATTGACACCCTAGGAACTTCTACATTCCTAACATATTAGATACACAACCAGCCCTTATCTTTAACCGTATTTACAGGCCAAATGTCACCACAACATGCATTCATTTTGATCACGGTTTCACCCTCACATTTATCCCTGTTTAAATTTTGCCTGTTTTGGGCAAGTTTATCAACTTGGTTTAAATGATCTTCAAGGGTTTGTCCATCATTGCCAGATATCATCATGGGTGTCTGTGGGAAATGTTTCAATATATTAATTCTGATCATTGTCTTTGTCATGTCCACACGACATTCGCCGTAATCATACTCCTTGAGCACAAAGCACTTGTTAGCTCATTTTTTTTTTGTGTGTGTGGTTTAAGCCAGTGGTTCCCAAACTTTTCCAACACCCCCCAAATGGCATTAAGATTTGACTGAGGCCCTCCTTTTGCAAGATGTCTTTAAAAGACATTAAAAATACAGACTTCTGAATATATATCCCCCTTTTTTTATCAATAATTACATCTTACATATTTACATTACATTAGGAATTGATTGTGTGTGTGGTTGTCTAAGTGTGAGAATTTATTTTTCACACCAAATTGTTGAGGCCCCCTGGGTGCCCTCTGAAGGCCCCCAAGGGGGCCGCGCCCCCCACTTTGAAAACCACTGGTTTAAGATATTTGTTTCACCCACCTCTTTGCAAAATCATATTTTTGCCTAGCCTGAACAGTAGGAACCTTGCTTTTGTTCTTGTATGTGTTCCTCACTCTTATTTTCTTCTGCATAATATCTTTCTATAATAACTACTCTGCATGCCCCATATTTGAATTTTGCCTGGCTTAAAGCCTGTACTTCTTTTATTTATGCGTTTGTACAGGTAGTATCTGCTTAGACTAAACTGAAATTTTCAGCAGGGACAATGGACAATTACATTAGAGACATCAAACACAAAGTAGAATTTCTTAGTTATTGTAGTGGACATGCCCTGGACAATGGCCCTGTATATGTGGTCCAAGGTCTGTTGAATTCTCAGAGAAGAATGAATTCTTGTAGAGAAGAATGCAGCTCTTGGTAAACTGTAAGGAGTTTGGTATTATTTAAATCCTACAGAGGGGCTATTTTGCCCACACCCTCATTACAATGGGAGGCTGTGGCTTAGGTGGTAGAGCGGGTTGTCCACTAATCGTAGGGTTGGTGGTTCGATTCCCAGCCCACATTGCTCCACATGCCGAAGTGTCTTTGGGCAAGACACTGAACCCTAAGTTGCCCCCGATGGCAAGTTAGCGCCTTGCATGGCAGCTCTGCTACCATTGGTGTGTGAGTGTGTGTGTGAATGGGTGAATGAGACACAGTGTAAAGCGCTTTGGATAAAAGCGCTATATAAGTGTGCCATTTACTTTACTTTACATTCCCAATTCTCATTACTCCCTGATGGTTACTCCATTAACCCTTTTTGGTTTTCCATACCATTCATGTCTGTTGCTGATTTCATGGTGCTGGTGTATAACTCACTGTTTCAGTCCCTTTTTTGCCAAATATTTGCCTAGCCTGAGAAGTCTGAGGATTCCTTTTCTTGTATATCTGTCCTTTGGGGCTGCACAGTGGTGCAGCGTGTAGCACTGACACCTCACAACACCAAGGTTCCTGGTTCAACCTGATCTATGTAGAGTTTTGCATCTTCTCCATGTCCACATGGATTTTCATCAGGACCTCTGGTTTCCTTCCACCTCCCAAAAATATGCCAGTAGTATTGCTGCCTCACAGCTCCAATGTCTCTGGTTCAAGCTTGAGCTCAGGTTACTGTCATGTTCTACTTTTCTGTGCGGGATTTCGTCCCACCTCCCAAACGCTTGCTAGTAGGTAGATTGAATAAGATAAATTGAGGTGTGAATGAGTGTATGAATTATCCATTACTTACAACCCAGACGGGTTGAAAAACCAACATAAAACGGCACAAAAATTTGTAAGGAGTTAACCTAAGAGTCCTGTCACGGTCTTAAAGCCCAAATATTTGTCTTGCTGTGAAGGATACTTATGGATGAGTCATGCTGCTGTCATCAAGCCCACTTTACACTAATGTAATGCTGCATTCAATGTTTCGGGATTTTCAAACCTCTTTTTAAATGTGAAGTGATCCAGCCGGAGACACAGCGTTTACTCTCCGAGCGCTTAACCTCTCCGCATGCTTTCTTCCTCTCCACAGTTTCTCATGTCTCTTTTTTTCTAGGCAGTTCTACAGCATTCCCTGCACTCCTCACACTCTTTTTTTTTGCAGACCCTAAAACTCGTACATGCTTGTAAGGCATGTTCGTAGGCATGTGGAGTTTTGACTTTACTGTTATTGATTTATGTCCAAATTGTAATGACTAGTGCATTGTCACTGTGGCAGGTATGCATGCACCACTGATTTTATTCTCTCCTTCCTTTCATTCACATCACAGTCTAGGCCGCAGTGTCAGACTCAAGGCCCGTAGGACAAATACAGCTCACTACCTCATTTCATCCTGTCTGTACCTATTAAACCTATAAAAAGTATATAAAATGCACTTTAAGGCAGCATCACCGTAATTCAGCTGACTCTACATCCCAGAATGCATCAACTGTTAGCATTGACTCATAGTGTCCACTACCCACAAAGTTGCTAAAGGGGTCATGACATCATTTTATTTTATTATCTTCCCTGATATATAATTATAATATTAGTAAAGTTTTTTTTTGCACAAAAAAAACAATCGGTTTTTGTGTCCTTTACCTTTGAGACTTCAATGTAACCTCTCGCTGCTATGATTGGCTAACATCTGTGACGATGAATTATGAATTAATTATAAACACCCCCTACCATAACATGTGTGCAACTGTTTGCAGCGACTGAGAGCCAGTGGGCGGGGCCGACTATATGATGATGTAAAAGTCGGTGTCGATGTCTTGCTGTAGGGGCAGTCATATGTAAATATATTTGCCCATGTGACATCACAGATCCCGTCACATCAAAACGTGCCGTTCTTGGAGCTTTGTTAAATAAAAAAAAATGCTCTTTTTATACTGAGGACGTACGAAGTGTTAAACTATGAAACTTGCAAGACATTTTAATTGTACATTGACCACATATATGCCAAAAGATCAAGGAAAATTTAATTTCTCGTGTCATGATCCCTTTAAGAAAAAAAAATATATTTTTGTGTGTGCACACAGGGTGAGAGGTGAGAAACTGTTTTTCCTTCTTTTCCTTCTTTTATATATAAGAAATAATATAATTTATACCACCATTTTGACAGAAAGGGAAATATTGCAACCTGACTTATGACCAGAATCAGCTTTGAGTTGCAGCAGCAAAGAAAAATGCAGCAGCGATAACTTAAAATGAACTCAAAATGGAAAATCAATCTATTTGTTTGTGCTGGTTTGTGTCGCTAGAAGTTTCATTTGTGCTGCTTCCTTTTTTAAAATATTAGACATTGAGTTATGGTGCGATGATGTCACCAGCCCCCCACATGCTCCAAATTCACCCCAAATAGTCTCGTTTGTTGTTGCTGGTTTGTGCCGATACGAGCTTCGTTTTTGCTACTGTCTTTTTTTTATTCATTTTTGTAACAATACAGTGTGTGCCTTTGTGTGCACATGTGTATGTGTGTGTATATATACTATATATATATATATGCAGCAAGAAATCAAAATGGAAAATCGATCATTTAATAAAGATCATAATCATTTTTAATATCTAGTGAATTAAAAAAAAAGGTTTTATTCAATATAATAAATATTTTTCTGTACTTCTTTATTTGTTTCTAGAAATGTCCTCTCAAGGATTTTTTGAGTAGTGGAGGGTTGTTATTTTTTTTTTCCCTGAGAGTATGCAGTCTACTTTAAGAACAGCTATTATTTCTGTAACCTTTCCTCCATCTACAAAACATATCCACATAATAAGTTAAAGTTGGAGGACAGACAAAATGCCAATGTGGTCACAATCGAGAAAAATGTTTTTTATGCTTTTATGATCATGCCAAATTGTTATCTGACCTTTAGGGAAGTTATCATGCAGTCAGCATGTTAAACACCCGTTCAGTCAAGCAGCCAAGCAGTTTCTAGCCAAAGAGATAAATATGGAGCAAGGACGGAACGAGTGAGTGGACTTATTTCCATCTGCTACTAACTGTGGGATCCTGATGTAATGCAGCGAAATGAAAAGTACCATGGAGTGTCGGAGAATACATCAGGAATGATGTGCAGTTACCAAGAGTCTCGTTTTGTAAAGGTTCAATCTGCTTGCCATTCACGTGTATTTTTATGTACGGCAATATAGCTACTACCATATGTGATTGCTTCATATAAAACAATTATGATAAAAAAAGAACATTTAAACACATCAGCTATATCTGTCTCAGGTAGGGATGGGTGATGTGTATTGCAATATATAGGACAGTAATAATGAAAGCATTTGAGAAAAAAATGTGATAATATGTGGTAGAAAATCTCCCTGGCCTATAGGTGATTATTTTTGCATAACAATTCAATCCTGAGAATATGTACTTAAACACCAGGATTATACAAACACTACACAAAAAATTGTATCAGATAACCTATGTTGTATGCAAACAAAGTGAAAGTGTTATCTGGAGTTCATTTGTGCAGATTACCTTTCCTATCTGACTAAAGGTACGTAGCTAATTACATAGGCATTCTCCAGTGTCATACACTGGCATCTGGAGAGATAAGAGTGGTGTCTCCTCCGATTAGAACCCACATCCACTACCAGCACTAAGATTAAGATACATTCACTTCCTCTTGCACACAATCTACTTCCTAATATATACAGAGGTACACTTAATCCTTTTTATCAGAACCCAGTTAGCATACCATCAAAACCCAAAATTCAAGACGCACTTGTCCGAAAACCGAAACCGATTTTTTTAAACCCATTTTAAAATAGTTTTTTCATTTCATGAATTTAATGAATCTGAATTGAAAAACTACAAACCAATTAAATGATCACTTTTACTGAAATTACCAAACAAAAACAATATTCAGTTTATTACTCTTCATTCAGTTCTGTAACAATCAAATTTAACAGATTTCTTTATCCAATTATCCAAATAATGTAATGTTAACTATTATGATATACAAAACAGCAGTCGAATAATGATCGGAGCAACCCTAGGCTAACTGTGATAACCATCGGCTAGATCGAGAGTGAAATCTGAGCCCTGAGGGGCGGGGCCGGCGTGGTGGCATATATTTCGACTCATATTTTTGGCCTTTTTTCCTCTTTCAGCCAAAAAGCAAAAACGCCATTTATGGCTGGCGAAATTTCTGTGCATCCCTAATGGATATAGAGGTCTTGGCTGGATGAGGTGTTTAACACAATACAATCCACAGTGTTGACTTAAAACATTCAGTGTTTATTCATGTCACAATTGGACACTCTAGGTGTTAATTTAACACTTTTTTTGCTGTGAATAACGATGTGAATTCTATTGTTTTCCCTGTGATGAACTGCTGCCACACCCAGGATCTGTTCCCAGCACTCGTTCAGGTTTCACCGCAATCCTGACTGAACATGAATGAATGTGTTTCAGTTCCAATCTCCTATTAATTTAAATCCAATCATGGTTATATTTAAAGTTTGCTAGTACTCTTAATGGGGTACATAAACACCCCCAAAAACAAAAATAACAATAACAACAACAACCTTAAGCCCATTTTTGTTGGTTGTCATTGATGTCATGGTTTTGTTTCGCTTGAAAGCTACAGAAATTGTAGTTTTGTAATTTTTGTGTTTGCAACCATTTGACATGTCACAGCATACATTCACTGTGACAGCACTTACTACAAACTTTGCAGTCATATCTCCCCTCTGGTGATCTGCACAATTTATGATGACAATTTAAAGACATTGATCCAAGGCAGATGGTGTCTGACAGCTACAAATTTGTCTGCTGGACTTTATGTCTTTTTCCTCTTCCTTTCTTGTAATGGACTTTCGACAAGAAATATAGATCTGATTGAAAGCTTGGTTTAACACAGATGAATTCTGCCACTTTGGAATAAACTTGAGTGCAGTGCCACAGTGACTTTGCATAAGAACCAAATGGAGGACCCGAATTTGAGGAATATTGAGGAAAAACATATTATTCACTCAACTACTGTAATATTTGCCTGAGTATTAAATACCTGGGTCTTTTTCGCATTTTTTTCCCATTCCTAAGTGAATGAGCTAACGTACAGTGGTGTGAAAAAGTGTTTGCCCCCTTCCTCATTTCCTGTTCCTTTGCATGTTTGTCACACTTAAGTGTTTCGGAACATCAAACCAATTTAAACAATAGTCAAGGACAACACAAGTAAACACAAAATGCAATTTGTAAATGAAGGTGTTTATTATTAAAGGTGAAAAAAAATCCAAACCATCATGGCCCTGTGTGAAAAAGTGATTGCCCCCCTTACTATAACTGTGGTTGTCCACACCTGAGTTCAATTTCTCTAGCCACACCCAGGCCTGATT
>JAFFST010028201.1:5711-13211 GCA_022414735.1 Noturus placidus
AATAACAAAAAGAACACTAACAACAAAAACAACTTTAAAAACCCAACAATCACAACAACAACAACAACAAGAGAAACAACAACAACAACAACAACAATAACGGGAGAAACAATGCCAACAAACAGAAAAACAACACCACCACCGCATGTATAAGGTATAATCCTCTCACGGTTTACATTTAATTCTCAAGCAGGACCACAGACACATTTTCCCCATCAGCAGATTCCCCGGAGCGCCGTTTTCCTCTCAGCGTTTTTCACATTATTAATTTGGGCATTTTGGCTCAGCGTGCTCATGAGTGTAAAGGGAGCATCGGCTTTAATCGCGCATTCGTTTATTACTCTGAAAGAGGGAGGGACAGAGGGAGGACGAGGGGACAGATAGGATGGAGTGACAGTAAATGGAAAGGTGTAACTTCTTCATAATGAATGCAGCGGTTTAACTGACTGTCAGAATGAAGGAGTGAGAGAGATAGAGAGAGAGAGACAGAGGGGGAGAGAGACAGAGAAAGACAGAGAGAGACAGAGGGAGAGAAAGACAGAGAGAGAGAGAGAGAGAGACAGAGGGGGAGAGAGACAGAGAAAGACAGAGAGAGAGAGACAGAGGGGGAGAGAGACAGAGAAAGACAGAGCGAGAGACAGAGGGGGAGAGAGACAGAGAAAGACAGAGAGAGACAGAGGGGGAGAGAGACAGAGAGAAAAACAGAGAGAAAGACAGAGATACAGAGAGACAGAGAGAAAGACAGAGAGAGACAGAGAGAGAGACAGAGGGAGAGAGAGAGAGAGAGAGACAGAGGGAGAGAGAGAGACAGAGGGAGAGAGAGAGACAGAGGGAGAGAGGGAGAGAGAGCACGAGTGAGCGTGCGAGCTTATGAATTATCCCAAGAGCCAAGCACAATTATTTACTTGGAAACGTGTTTCCTTATAGAGGTCTTTCAGTGTGTGTGTGTGTGTGTGTGTTTGCAAATTTTATGAGGTGTATTAGTGAAAGAGATCGAGACACGAGAGAGAACAAAGAGAAAATTAGGACACATTGTCGACACACACACCTGTTGGTCCACAGCCACTGCATCTAATCCATCATACATGATGTTGACCCAGCCGTCTTTGGATGACAGGACAAACAACGACATCAAGGCCTGTGTGAAAAAAACCCAAAACAAAAGAGAATAAAACAGAATGTGATGAATAAACATCCGTTTCTAGAGCTAGACCATTCCATTATTTCATAAAAAATGATTTCATTCAAAGGAAATTATTAAATAAATTTGCTGGTTGAGTTTTTCAGCTGTTATAGAGTCCTCGATTCTGATTGGTCAGTTCATCTTCTATAATATTGGCTCTGACGGTAGTTCTATCATGTTATTGTTTCTATAGCAACACTACACAAAGATTTGTTATAAAATAAGCATGTAATTAGTTTGGTAAGGAGACGTTCTTGGAAGGAGTCTCCAGTGTCGGAGGTACAGCTGTAACTGTAACATTTTCAGAATGGACGACGTTGCGGTTCGTAATAACCGATGATGAGGAACTAACTTGTTTCAAGAAGATTCTACAACATTAAATGGATAAAAGTCATCATTATTATTTAATTAAAAAAGCCCTCGTAATCATCGGTGGATATGAGAGGAATAACTCATGGTTGATTATTTTCCTGTAACTGCGTGTTTCGGACCTGGCCCAAGTTGTCGAAGTTGTATTTCCTGCGAACCCAGCGGTAATTTGCCTGCAGACACTCGGACTTGTTGGTGACGTTTCTAGTGTCGAAGCCTTCACAGTGATGAAACTTTCCCTTAAAGAGCTGAGAAGGAAAAACAGATCAACATCATGCTTTAAGAATAAAACAAAAATAAAAAAAAACTTCATAAAAATGTACATCTTCAGTATTTAAGTTGTTTTTCAGAAACACATTCTAAGCTCAAGCCTTTCTCAAAGTGTCTTTAAGGAAATTAAATATATTAATAATGAATATATATTAATAATCATAAAGAAGAATGTGTTTTAGAGGGTTTGTTTTACTAACTTTGAGAATACAAGCACAGGGATTTAATGTGTCAAGTGAGGACATTTTGGGGAAGTGAAAACATTTTGGGGGAAATGAGGACCTTTTGGGGGTTGGGAGGACCTTTTGTAGAAGCGAGGACCTTTTGTAGAAGCGAGGACCTTTTGTAGAAGCGAGGACCTTTTGGGGGTAGCGAGGACCTTTTGTAGAAGGGAGGAGCTTTTGGGAGAAGCAAGGACCTTTTGGGAGCAGCGAAGACCTTTTTGGGGCAGTGAGGACCTTTTGGAGAATTGAGGACCTTTTGGGGATGCGAGGACATTTTGTAGAAGCAAGGACCTTTTGGGGAAGTGAGGACATTGTGGGGGCAGTGAGGACCTTTTGTAGAAGCGAGGACCTTTTGGGGAAGACCTTTTGGGAAAGTGAGGACCTTTTGTGGAAGCGAGGACCTTTTTGGGGACGCGAGGACCTTTTGGGGAAATGAGGACCTTTTGGGGAAATGAGGACCTTTTGGGGAAATGAGGACCTTTTATAGAAGCGAGGACCTTTTGGGGAAGCGAGGACCTTTTGGGGAAGCGAGGACCTTTTTGGGGAAGCAAGGACCTTTTTGGGGAAGCGAGGACCTTTTTGGGGAAGCGAGGACCTTTTGTAGAAGCGAGGACCTTTTATAGAAGTGAGGACCTTTTGGGGAAGCGAGGACCTTTTTGGGGAAGCGAGGACCTTTTTGGGGAAGCGAGGACCTTTTTGGGGAAGCGAGGACCTTTTGTAGAAGCGAGAACCTTTTGGGGGAAGCGAGGACCTTTTGGGGGAAGCGAGGACCTTTTGGGGGAAGCAAGGACCTTTTGGGGGAAGCAAGGATCTTTTGTAGAAGCGAGAACCTTTTATAGAAGCGAGGACCTTTTGGGGACGCGAGGACCTTTTGTAGAAGCGAGGACCTTTTTGGGGAAGTGAGGACCTTTTGGGGAAGCGAGGACATTTTTGGGGAAGCGAGGACCATTTTGAGGAAGTGAGGAACTTTTGGGGAAACGAGGACCTTTTGGGGAAACGAGGACCTTTTGGGGAAACGAGGACCTTTTGGGGGAAGCGAGGACATTTTGTAGAAGTTAGGACCTTTTTGGGGAAGTGAGGACCTTTTTGGGGAAGCGAGGACCATTTTGGGGAAGCGAGGACATTTTGTAGAAGTAAGGACCTTTTAGGGAAGTGAGGACCTTTGATTTGATCTGATAGATCCTGGATAATGAATTATGTGTTTGTGTGTGTGTGTGTGTGTGTGTGTGTGTGTAATTCTTACCTGGACTCCCAGTATTCCAAACACGATGAAGAAAGCACAGCAGATCAGCACAATATTCCCAATCGGCCGCAGTGAAGTTATTAGTGTTTCAACAACCAGCTTTAACCCAGGAGCCCTACTTATTACCCTGACACACACACATATACACACACACATCATTGCTGTCAATTACAGTAAGTACAGATTCAGACAGTAACTGTGGACAGTGCAGACAAAACGTCAGAGACAGGAACGTGTCATCCATCTTTGTTAGTCAGACTGGATAGCAGAGTTCAGACTCTTGGCCAGTTCCCTCCCATCAGACAGCTCTCCCCAGTCACATTACAGTTCCCAAACTGAGATGGTTGAGGCGTAACTTGCTTGAGACACATAAAGCCAACCAACCACGTCTTACATCACAGGGGAGCATAACACACTCAGAGCCTCTTCAGCATACATGAGCTCACAAATGCCCATGATTGGCTAATGTTGATGAGATTGACAGGGGACAGAGAGCATGCCCCCTTGTTGTATTTTATTCACCTTCATAACACATAAGAAGCTCCAGGTGCTCACACTCACCTGAGTGGTCTGAGCGTTCTGAGAAGACGCACTACTCGCAAGATTCCCAAAATGCGGTTTCCTCCGGATGATGCCAGGGACACCAGGATATCCACGACAGACACAAACACCAGCAGCCCATCTAGAACATTCCAGCTGCTTTGCAGATATGAGCCTGGACCGGCGTACAGCCCCATGGCCACCACCTAGCACACCATATTATACAGTTTGTACAATTGGTTTAGTTTGTTCCCCACCATAATCGTCATCATGGTTTTTTATTTTAATTTTAATAATTTCTTTTACCTTGACAGTCATCTCAGCTACAAAGATCACAGTAAAGATGTAGTTAGACACACTGAGAAAGATGCGCTCCTGTAAGTAAAAAAAAATCAAATAAATGAAGAAATCTGTGAAGAATGTGTACTGAATTCTGATTGGTCACGAGTTTTTGATTAATTTTCAGCTCAGCTACAAATAACAGTTGTATTTGTTTTGTTTGAACAATTCTGTAGCACCACAAGTGTGTCATTGTTCCTACAGTGAAGTTATCTATAAGGAGCTGTTTATTTAACATTCGTGGAAGGAGTCTCCAGTGTCAGCATTTTGAAACAGTAACAAAAAGAAAAAAAAAAACACCACGACATTCTTCTGCCCTGTGGACATTCTTCTTTCCAACAACTAGCCAAGTGGCTTTGAAATGAATATGCTCGTTCTTTTCTTTTTGTTGACAAGAAGGCAAGAGTGGAAAATCCATCCATCCATCCATCCATCCATCCATCCATCCATTTTCAGGGCCGCGGGGAGCCGAGAGCCTATCCCAGGGAACTCGGGACATGAGGCGGGGGACACCCTGGATGTGGTGCCAACCCATCTCAGCACACAACCGCACACACCTTCACACGCTACGGACAATTTAAAACTGCCAATCAACCTACAATGCATGTCTGGATGAAACTGAAGTACCTAGAGGAAAAACAGGGAAACGAGGGAAAACGGTTTCATTCACCATGCTGTGTGGCTGGATGTCGGGTCTCTCGAGCGCAATGGTGATGCAGTTGAGGAAGATGAAGACCAGCACTATGTGATCAAACATCTTGTGAGTGATGACCTTCTGACAACGCACACGGAACCTGCACACAGAGACGGAGACACGTTTAAAAGCAACGAACGGCGTTATCGATGATATTGCTCCAAATAGCTCTATCCGTAATTTGTATTGATACCCAATGTGGGCGTGTCCTAAACGTCTCCAGATGGAAAAATGGCAGCAATTCTGGCTCTGACAGCTCCTCAACCTTTGCTCCAGCAGTCCATTTCCTAACTGGTCTCAAGTAGAGATTTGTGTAGGATTTTACCCAAAATCTAAACAAATTAGTTGCTTCATTGAAACCACTGAGCAGTCAGGGACTAAGGTCGAGTAAAAGAATGCTGTCCATTAACGTTCTAAACCAGCATTAAAGTAAAAACCTCCCACTTGTGTGTCTTTTTTTGGCGCCCTGTGAACGTTCTAGCAAGACGTAATAATAATAATAATAATAATAATAATAATAATAATCCTTCTGTTGGACTCCAAATGATACATTCATATTTGCTTTCATTCCTGGTGTACTCTATGGCTTGAAACTTTTTTTTCCTTTCTTCCCGTATTTATACTCACTTATTCTGAGGCGAGAACACGTACAGTGACCAGTCCTCATGATCTCTGCACCACTGAGGCTTGTACGGCTCCAGCATCCTTTTCAGAATAACACACCAGCTCTACAGACACGAACAAAGAATTACAAAACAAGAAATAAGTATTAACCCTCGAAGGTCTCCGCCTACTTTTGCCGTTTGGATGCCCAAGTTTAACGTTCAATACAAGAAATAAATAAATAAAAGAAAGAAATAATGTAAATGCCCCCATTTCAAGCATGCCTGTGGTGTTTTAGTTGTTCAGTTTTTCCAGCACAGATAGGGATTGTAGTCTTAACTGTGATGAATAAACAAACGAAATCAATACAAACATGCAAAAGTCAAGGAAGGACTCCGGCTTTTTTAAAATTTTTGAAAAACAAGTAAATTATTGAGCCGTATGTAGAACGGAAGACGTCGCAGAACTCGGCGGGTTAAAATACAGAGTGGTGAGAGGTGATTACAGAGCGAAACAGATGGAAAGAGACAGAGTTATGACCTCATACTAGATCTACAAAACACACACGCACACACACACAAACAAACACAGGTCATGTGTCTATTGTCATGCAGCATTAATTAGCTTTCAAACCACTTGAAACAAATAGACTAATTACTCGAACGATACAGTAAACACAATGGACAGAGTAGCTCTTGTGGGCGTGGCCTGTCCATGAGAAATGACAGCTAATGAAACAGAAATGAAATAAGGCGCAGTTTGATTTTTGCGTGTACGTGCTCGGCTTCGTATTATCTCAGTTCACGGATTAGATTAGTCGAACGAGCGGACTGTTCAAGCTACGTACAGTACACTACGCTCACCAGAAGCACCGAACATCTCTGCAACGTCTTTCCAAGCTTTATTTTTCCTTGTAACGTCTCTACATACAATTATGGAGCCGTCGTATTCGACACTATGAGACGGAACCATACGTATATGTTTGTTTTTATTTGTGTATGTGGGTGTGTCAGATTAACGCATTTTCACTTATTCTAAAAGGCAAATGACTGAGAAAGCGACCACAACCTCTTCCGAGTCCTCGTCGTGCTCGGCAGGGGGCACGTGTGGCGTTTCTCGTCGTGTCATGTACGGAGAGGAAGGAAACGACCCGTCCAATCTACCATTGCATTCTCCGTAGAGGTGTGGCATGGGCGGGACTTGGAGGAGTTCTGGCAAATCGAACGACTCGAGATGCGAAACTCTGCTCAGGCTGCCGGTCCTGCTTAACCTTTCCTCCTCCGATAGGTCATCTGCGAAACTGTCCCGGTATTCACCCGATAGTAAGGACTCATGCTCTCCTGATTGGTCACGCCTCTTCAAGCTTGGGGCGTGTCCAAGGCTGTTCCAGCTGGAGCGGCGACTCCCCCATAGACTGGACTGGACACACACACAAAAAAAATGCGGTGAAATATTGAAATTGTTGATGGTGAAAATGACATGAACGTGAATATCACTCTATTTGGGCGTCTCACCATCGACTTCTGGTCATGGTGCTCGTAGGACGCGTTGCTGCTGCGCAGTGATTGGTTGTCGATGTGAGAGACTTCTGTTCTGGGCGTGGCCGTAGTGTAGGCGTGGTATAGCGGCATGGTGGCTCTAGGCTCCAAGTGGCCGTTAGAAATGGGCAGGAGTGTCTGCACTTTCACCTCCAAATCTAGAGGTCAAAATGATATGTATATATATATAAATAAAACAAAAAAACCCCAGAACAACATTTTCATTCGGATAATTGTACACGCAGACGCCAACAACATCCACACCTGGCAGCTCTCTCAACTTGTCCTCGTCATCAAAGTCAGATGAGAAGGCATCATCGTCGCTTTCTGACCTGCTAGCATCACCCTGAGAGAGAGAGGGAGAGAGAGAGACAGAGGGGGGGGAAGAGAGGGAGAGAGAGAGAGACACACACAGAGAGACACAGAGAGAGAGAGAGAGAGAGAGAGAGGGAGAGAGAGAGAGAGAGAGAGAGAGGGAGAGAGAGAGAGAGAGAGAG
>JAFFST010028203.1:0-10419 GCA_022414735.1 Noturus placidus
ATATAATCTGAATTAAATCAAACCTATTTCTACATGTAGACAGTGGTCACCAACCCTCTGTTTTGAGATCTACCTTCCTGCAAGTTTCATCTCCAGACAAAATATAACACACCTGTTTTAGTTGATCAAGAACAGCTTAAGGCTTCCAATGATTAGATGGTCAGGTGGGAAGGATTATTGTTGGAGATAAAGTGTTCAGGAATGTAGATCTCCAGGAACATGGCTGGTGACTATTGGTGTAGACCTATCTACAATGCCTAGAACCATTTCTGTTATTTCTTTTTCTTATGATTATGATCTTAAGATAACAAAATTTGTTTTTGTTACTTATGTCGAAATGCAAGACTAGGCATATACTGTATGCTGTACAGAATGGATGAATGCTGAGTGCATGATTTTTATTTTAATCAGTGAGTACTGCAGGAGGTGATAACTGATGCAGTAGTGAACCTTTTGCTTTCATTTTTCAATGCCAAAAATCACAGGATCGAGCCTGTGCTCGGGGTGAACGAGTGGAGTTTAATTTTCAGAAATATACTCTTGTGATTTGTCAATAACGTACATCTGTCTAGCTATCTATCTATTGAGCTGTATGTTTGTCAGTGCTATGAAAAAATTTGCAACTATACTGTCGTGGATACTTTAGTGTTCCTGTACAGATGGACATTTCTGTTTTCAGATATATAGTAAAAAGATTTATTTAAGACACTAGTTTGGGATTTTCCGGACTTCCATAGAAAACATAAATGGTTGTTTTATATTGTCTGCATGTAAATTTTCCCTTTGCCATAACATATGTAGTAATTGTGCTGATTTCATTCCGATTATTTGCTTTACAAGACCCTCATCCTGAAAATGCTATCAGCTTTTTACAGCCTCAACCTTGTTCCAAAACTAACACAGCAGGGTGTGAATGTGGCAACCCTACCAGTGCTGTGTTTTCCCATGACACACACTTTGAGAGGACAATTGACATATAATGTAAAGTTCTACATTTACAATGACATTTAATATTTCTATTTATAATTAATCTATATATTTAACATTCTTATTAACAGCTATATTTAACATTTAAATTTAACATTTACCTTTAATATTGAAACTTAACTATTATTTAACATATGTTGCTATCTGACTGTGGCCTCAAATGTTCAAAAATAAAAAGTCAGAGAGAAAAGACTTTTTACATTTTGTGCCCCATATGAACACATGACATGATATGATGTCTGTGTGTTTCTGAACATGCTTGCATGTGTACATGTGTGCGAGTGTTTTCTAATGGTCTAGGCCTGGAACTGTAAACAGCCAGAGGAATTCTGTACCCTGTAACCCTCAGTTCTCAGAAACAGCACTAGGGCAACGAGTTCATTGACACACACACACACACACACACACACACACATATTTACACATGAGCCCAGCCCAGAAAGGCCTCTCAAGGAGGAAACACACATGCCTCATCCATCTAACGCCACCAGCACATATGTTACATTTACATTACATTTATTCATTTAGCAGACGCTTTTATCCAAAGCGACTTACAAGTGCACACTCACACACCAATGGTAGCAGAGCTGCCATGCAAGGTGCTAGCTTGCCATCGGGGGCAACTTAGGGTTCAGTGTCTTGCCCAAGGACACTTCGGCATAGGATCACCCGGGCCGGGATTCGAACCGCCAACCCCACGATTCGTGGATTAGTGGCCAACCCGCTCTACCGACTGAGCCACAGCCGCCCTACACTATGTACACACATGCACACACACACACGCACACACACGCAGGCACACACACACACACACACACACACACACAGAAACACATGACAGGTGTGTACATTCTGTATTGTAGCTCACTTTACACTAAAAAAGATACAACAGATGGCAAACAGAGGTATGTGAGTGTTGTGTAAACTCAGATTAAGACAAACTGAGTTATGAGAGTAACATGATCGGATCAGGTCTAACACAGTATGTGTTGTGATACACAGAAAAAGTCTCAGCTTCATTTCTAGGTGTTGGTAATCTAAAACATTACTATTCTGTCTTTTGCCCTGATTCAGTCAAAGAAAGGAATGTGGCATGTCATGTCCTACGGCTAATTCACACATGCACACGCAAACGCGCACACACACACACACACTCGTTAACACTTAGAAGCAGGGAGTAGTATTCAGCTTTCCATTCCTCTTCTCAAAATGAGTCCCATTAATACTAAATAACGATAAGCTAACATAACAAGAGCTTTCGGCTAGTTCAGGGTTCGGTTCTTGCATAATTATTGCAAAGCTGTTGGAAGGGAACTCATATGAAAACAGGAATAATTAGATTAAGGGCAAGTTTAGTGCTTCTTGTTTGTTTGTTTTTTCCCCCCCTTCATTTGTGTGTGGTGCTGCTTGTTAAAATTCTTTACAAAATTTCTGTGAGTTAAAAGCAATCCTGTTCTGTTTCTGAGGACACGATTAATCTCCCCAAACACATACCCAATGCTCCTTGCCCTAAGAAAACTCTTAAAAGTTCATCAAAGTCATCATTCTGGAAAACATCACTCATTTACTTGGAAAATGTCAAGTTTACCACGTAGAGTAGCTATCTCAAAATTTTGTTATATTGGTCAGACTCTAAAATGTGTTTTATATGAATTTCATTCACTATGCAGGTTCACTATTTAATAAAATGAAGCAAGAAGGCAAGAAGATTCATCAGTGTGAAAAAAGTGAAAGATTATGAGACATCTGCAAAGAAAAAGAAACAACGATAACTGGCAAGCCTAGTCAAGTCTACGTTGCAGCATTTTTGTCAATGGTACAGGATCTGAGGAGCTATTTGCTGATTGTTTTTGAACTTCTGCATCTTTCTGCTGAGAACAAGTAAGCTAGCTAGCTAAGCCACAATATCAGGCGAGGTAAATACTGCACTAAGCCTAGTGTCGTGTCAATTTATGCATCCCTTCATACAATTTATGTAAAATATTAAAATCTTAGAGGCTGGTGAGAGAGCAAAGACTTAGACTATAACAGAAATGAAAACAGGAACAGAAGTCTTTTCACAGACAAATTACAATGCTTCAGGATGTTCCATTGTTGGAAAATAATCAACTTTGTGGTGATAACAGTAACTCTGGCTACATCCAAATATTCCTACTACCGTACCATACAGTAGCCGAAAAGCAGTATGCCAAAGGAGTGGTAAATCTGAATTCTCAGTATTCATAAAACAGTAGGCGAGAAATACTCAGATAACCTACTGCTTTGAGCAAGATTCTGCGGTATGGAAGCAATGCACATTGCGTTATCCCGTAAGGCAACGGGACTGATGTAGAAGAGTGTGTCAGAAAAAATGGTGTGTTGGATCTTTTGAAGTTGAAGGTCACATGACATACACACATATACTCATCAATATGTACTGTATCAATGGCCGAGCAGTAGGTACTGAATCAAATGCAGTACGTATTGTCACAGTACACGATTTCGGACACAGCCTTTGCATCATGTCAGGATGCTTCAAAGCACCCATCATTGATTATTTTCCCCCGAACAGTACACCGTGTTCTGTTTAATTCCCTCGCTAGCTGTCCAACAAATCCTGCATGCTGTTCTGCAATTTGCTAGTAGATCTAACAATCTGTCCAAAGAGATAAGAGATTTGACCTTTTGTACGAAGATGTTAACATGGTCAATATCACAAACGTAATAGGAATCGTGGAAAATCTTGAATACTCAAAAATTGGAACATTTCCTTTCTTTGTTTTACATTTTTCAAAAGTCTCAAACTTTCTGTTTATTCCAAGATTTTCAATGTTGTCTCCGATTTATTTTTATTTTATTTTTTTTTACATGTAGATGTGTTAGGAAAGATCAACTCCTAATAATGTTAATATTTCGTAAAATTGTTTAAATAAGTTCTTTCTTCTCTTATTCTCCTTCTGGAAACACAGTAATCATTGTGGTTGTATATGTGTGTGAGAGATGTAATGGTTAAAGAGTGTGCTTCTCCAGAGCTTTCCTTACATAAATACTGGTGAAGACTGCTTGTCTCGTCTGTTTAGCCAAGAAGCCCTATAAGAGACACATGGTTTGAGAAGGTAGCCAGTGAAGGAGTGTGTGTCTGTAGGAGTGTGTTTATGTGTGTGGCTAAGAGACTCCATTTAAATGATTATCAGATCCTTTGCTTGACTTGTAGCCATGAAAGTAAAACAAACATTGGGACTGTTTAATGCATCTCTTCAACACTCACATGCGCTCACATGCGCTTTTGCACTTGCCCAATCCTGCTTGGCCTAGCTGATTAAAAGTCAAATGTGCAACAGGATATCTGAACTGAGAAAGAAGCAAGACGCGTTTTGTGTCAAACTCTGCAGACTCTCATGTGACGCTTCACATCTGGACATGCTGAAGAGCTGCATGATGAAAGTGTGCGACGTCTTGTGTCCAGACAAAAAGCAGGTGTTTGCAAATGTAGGCCTTAGCAGAAATACGGTTGCTGATCGGGTTTGTGAGATGGCCAATGATTTGAAAACACAGTTGATTGAAAGAGGCAAAGACTTTTTTGTATACTCCATTGTTGTGGATGAAAGTACTGACATGACTGATACTGCACAACTGGCCATCTTCATTTGTAAATGATGTAAATCACTGCAAATTTCAGTCTTTTATGAGGAAAATAGATTCTGAGTTTGGTGACTTGCCTTATCACACAGAGGTGTGGTGGCTAAGTCAGAGAAAAGTTCTCAATAGAGTTTTTGAGTTGGGCGAGGAAATCTGTCAGTTCTTGAACAGTAAAGGAAAAGACTCCACACTTCTGTGGGATGAAAAGTGGAAATGTGAGTTGGCCTTTCTGACTGACATGACTAGTCATCTCAGCATCTTAAACCTTCAGCTCCAGGGACAGGACTGCATGATCAATAATATGTATGATGCAGTGAAGGCATTTCAAGTGAAGATGCACTTATGGGAGACACAAATGCACCAATGCAACTTGTCTCACTTTCCCTGTTGACAAGTAATGTTGAACCAAGTCAGCGCCACAATGTTCCCAAATGCACACTGAGTTCGCACGGCGCTTTGGTGATTTTGAAGCACAGAAAAGTAATTTCGAGCTGCTTTCCAACTCATTTGCATGGAAACTGCACCTGTACAGATTCAGATGGAGCTGATAGAGCTGCAGTGTAATGGGACACTAAAGACAAAGTACGACACTGTGGGGCCCGCACAGTTCACTCGCTTCATTCCTCATGCAATGCCCCAGCTCCGTCTACATGTGGCTCGAACCTTGTTCATGTTTGGTAGCACATATCTGTGTGAGAAGCTGTTCTCTCTGATGAACACTAACAAAACATCACACTGGAGTTGTCTCACTGATGAACACCTGCAGTCCATCCTGAGAATCTCCACAACACAGAACCTTACCCTAAACATAAACAAACATGTTGCCAAGAAAAGATGCCAAGCATCCAGCTCTGACAAAATGGCATAAGTGCAAAGAAAATGAAATGTTTTGATTTGTTATTATTTTAACATTTTATTTAGAAATACATTTTTATTTATATTTTCAGGATTTTTGCAGCATCTTCATATTTTGAATTTGTATAATTATGACAGTAGATATTTTTATGGAGAGCAAGATTTTTTAAGTTATTTAAAGTGTATTTATTTTGGAATAATATTGTATCCTGTCTGTTTTGATTCATACTTATGTTCAAAAAACGTTAAGTTTTAGTCTGTTCAATAAATGTTTATCCTGTTCGTCCCGCAACCTAAAGTGTGATTTGAGTTTTGGCCCGCTGTGCGATTGAGATTGACACCCCTGGCCTAGGCTATAAGAAGATTGTCAAGACCCTGACACTGAGCTGCAGCACGGTGGTGAAGACCATGCAGCGGTTTAACAGGACAGGTTCCACTCAGAACAGGCCTCACCATGGTCGACCATAGAAGTTGAATGCACGTGCTCAGCATCATATCCAGAAGTTGTCTTTGGGAAATAGACGTATGAGTGCTGCCAGCATTGCTGTAGAAGTTGAAGGGTTTGGGGATCAGCCTGTCAGTGCTCAGACCATACGCCGCACACTGCATCAAATTGGTCTGCATGGCTGTCGTCCCAGAAGGACGGCTCTTTTAAAGATGATGCACAAGAAAGCCCTTAAACTGTTTGCTGAAGACAAGCAGACTAAGGACATGGATTACTGGAACCATGTCTTGTGTTCTGATGAGACCAAGATAAACTTATTTGGTTCAGATGGTGTCAAGCGTGTGTGGCGGCAACTAGGTGAAAAGTACATAGACAAGTGTGTCTTGCCTACAGTCAAGCATGGTGGTGGGAGTGTCATGGTCTGGGGCTGCATGAGTGCTGTCGGCACTGGGGAGCTATAGTTCATTGAGGGAACCATGAATGCCAACATGTACTGTGACATCCCTTTGGAAACTAGGCCGCAGGGCAGTATTCTAGCATGAAGGTGATGGACTGGCCAAGCATGTCTCCAGACCTAATCCCTATTGAGCATCAATGGGGCATCCTCAAACGGAAGGTGGAGGAGCACAAGGCCTCTAGCTAGGTTATGTCATTATGGAGGAGTGGAAGAGGACTCCAGTAGCAACCTATGAAGCTCTGGTGAACTCCATGGCCAAGAAGGTTAAGGCAGTGCTGGAAAATAATGGTGGCCACAAAAAATAATTGACACTTTGGGCCCAATTTGGACATTTCAACTTAGGGGTGTACTCACTTTTGTTGCCAGTGGTTTAGACATTAATCGATGTGGGTTGAGTTATTTTGAGGGGACTGTTACACATTAAACTTACACTGTTACACATGCTGTACTTTACTACTTTACATTGTAGCAAAGTGTCATTTCTTCAGTGTTGTCACATGAAATGATATAATCAAACATTTACAAAAAAGTGAGGGGTGTACTCACTTTTGTGAGATACTGTAGCTATACAAGTTGGACTTCTTCTGCAACTGTTGCATGACCAAATACCTCAAAGAACTGTCACAAAATCCATCCATCCATCTGTTTTCTGTACCACTTATTCTACACAGGATCGTAAAGGAGCCTGGAGGTTATCCTAGGGTACTTGGGGCACGAGGTGTGGGACACCCTGGATGGGGTACTAACCCATTCCAGGTTACAATTACACACACACTACAGACAATTTTGGAAATGCCATTTAAACAAACTCTGTGCACACACGACAGAGGCAGGAATCGAATCCTTAACCCTGGAGGTGGGAGGCCAGCATGCCAACCACTAAGCCACCGTGCCCCCAGTATCACAAAATATTAATACAAAAATGGCACACAAAGAAAAAACTTCCTACGTTACAAAAGTGTGTGTTCAAAGATCTACAGATCTAGTTCACTAAAAAAGAAATAAAAAATGAAGATCATAAAGATTCCAGTAGACTGAATATAATTGTGATAAAAATAACTACTTACAAAAATGTTTAAAAATTATACGAATAATAGCAGTTGAATTTCTTGATAACTAATTTTCGGAATGCTCGGCCTAGACTCTGGATTTTACCATGGGATTTAACTGAATGTTCACCAAAGCAGGTGTAGCAAGACAGTCAGCAAATACAGCCAAAATAACCATATTTGTATTGTCGTCACGCTGTGTGATGACAGAGAGATAAGGGCTGGATGCAAATGCAAACTGAACAGTCTTTATTAGGAGAGGCAGGCAGTTAATCCACAAACATAATCCAAACTTGAATAATCCCTAAACAGGCGAGGGTCAGGCAATCGTGCAAACAGTACAAGGCAGGGCAAGGCAGAAAGCAAAGTCGGGGTCGCGGGCTAACAAGATCGTTACACTAACATGAAATACTAAACGTAAACAAAGAACACCTAGCAGGCTGGAAGTAAATCGTGGTCAGGTGATCGCGCAAACAGTATAAGGCAAGGTGAGGCAGAAAGCAAAGTTGGGGTCACGGGCTAACAAGCTCGATACACTAACATGAAAACACTAAACATAAACAAAGACTACCGACTGGTAGCGGAGGAACCAGCGGGAACTAACGAACTATGACTATGACTATGACAATGATAATGACTATGACAATGACTTACTCTTTTGCATACAAACGTGAGGTACAAAATCAATATTCGTAGGCGATGGAGCCGAGCGATTTCCTCCGTGATCTGCCTGCTCTGCTCCACAAGCGTATAACACCACTTTCTAATTTCAGCAGAACTGGAAATTGGACTGACATCCTCGGCCGAGCATGAAAGCAGTTCTTGGCTGTCTGCGTTGGCAGACTCAGGCGTGAGCAGAACTTGGCTGTCCGTTTCGGCAGACTCGGGCATGAGCAGAACTTGGCTGTCTCTGTCGGTAGACTCAGGCATGAGCAGAACTTGGCTGTCCATGTCGGTAGACTCGGGCATGAGCAGAACTTGGCTGTCTCTGTCGGTAGACTCGGGCATGAGCAGAACTTGGCTGTCTCTGTCGGTAGACTCGGGCATGAGCAGAACTTGGCAGTCAGTGTCAGTAGACTCGGGCATGATCAGAACTTGGATGTCACCATCGGCAGACAGGGACGTGAGCAGAACTTTCCTGTCTCTGTCGGCAGACTCGGGTACGAGTAGAACTTGGATGTCTCTGTAGGCAAACCTTGGCATGAGCAGAACGTGGTGATGATCTGCCTGCTCTGCTCCACAAGCATATAACACCTCTTTCTAATTTCAGCAGAACTGGAAATTGGACTGAAGTCCTCGGCCGAGCATGAAAGCAGTTCTTGGTTGTCTGCATCGGCAGACTCAGGCGTGAGCAGAACTTGGCTGTCCGTTTCGGCAGACTCGGGCGTGAGCAGAACTTGGCTATCTCTGTCGGTAGACTCAGGCATGAGCAGAACTTGGCTGTCCGTGTCGGTAGACTCGGGCATGAGCAGAACTTGGCTGTCTCTGTCGGTAGACTCGGGCATGAGCAGAACTTGGCTGTCTCTGTCGGTAGACTCGGGCATGAGCAGAACTTGGCAGTCAGTGTCAGTAGACTCGGGCATGATCAGAACTTGGATGTCACCATCGGCAGACAGGGACGTGAGCAGAACTTGCCTGTCTCTGTCAGCAGACTCGGGTACGAGTAGAACTTGGATGTCTCTGTAGGCAAACCTTGGCATGAGCAGAACGTGGTGATGATCTGCCTGCTCTGCTCCACAAGCATATAACACCTCTTTCTAATTTCAGCAGAACTGGAAATTGGATTGAAGTCCTCGGCCGAGCATGAAAGCAGGTCTTGGCTGTCTGCGACTGCAGACTCAGGCGTGAGCAGAACTTGGCTGTCTGTGTCGGCAGACTCAGGTGTGAGCAGAACTTGGCTGTCCGTTTCGGCAGACATGGGCGTGAGCAGAACTTGGCTGTCCGTGTCGGCAGACTCGGGCATGAGCAGAACTTTGCTGTATCTGTCGGTAGACTCAGGCATGAGCAGAACTTGGCTGTCCGTGTCGGTAGACTGGGGCATGAGCAGAACTTGGCTGTCCATGTCGGTAGACTCGGGCATGAGCAGAACTTGGCTGTCCGTGTCAGTAGACTCGGGTATGATCAGATCTTGGATGTCTCTGTTGGCAAACCTTGGCATGAGCAGAACGTGGTCAGTTGTGTCAGCAGATTTGGACTTGAGAAGGTCTTGGTCGGACTTGTCTGTTGACTTGGACGTGAGCAGATCCTGGTCGGACTTGTCAGTTGACTTGGTACATTACTTGGGCTTGGGAAGTCACTTCGTTGACCTATGGCAGGAACTTGGTCTCATGCTGGGTTTCTGGAACTGCCCCCCCCCATGGGCCTCATGTTCCATCTTCAGCTCTGAGGATGACATACTAGCCTTTGTCTGGAGCTAGATTGCTAAGACCTCCTGATGGGTCTCATGGTTGACCTCCGAGGTTGCCATGTGGACATCTGGCTGGAGCTGAGCAGGTGAAACCTTCACATGGGTCTCAGGTTCCATCTCAGTTTCAGTGGTTGACACATGGGCTTGTGATTGGAGCTCGGGTACTGGAAGCTTCCTGTGGTCCTCAGACTGGAGCTGGGCAGGTGAGCCCACCTCGTAGGTCTCAGGTTCGGGCTCTGGGGTGGCCAGGTTAACCTCCGGTTGGAGCGGAACTTGGTCTGCAGGCTTGGACATAGATGAAAGTGATCTTCAGGCTTGGACATGGATGAAACATGATCTTCCGGCATGGAGATGAGTGAAACTTGATCTGCATGCATGTGCTCGGAGGTTGCCAGGTTAACCTCCGGCTGGAGCTCGGCAGGTTAGTCCACCTTGTGAGACTCAGGTTTGAGCTCTGTGGTTGACAGGATAACTTCTGTCTGGCTGCCCATCACCTCGAATTCCCTCTCAAGTATTTCCATCCAGTTAGATTGCCCTGGCTGTGAGAACTCCTTTAGAAAAAGTTCTGCAAACTGAGTGACATCATCGAGGGCACTGGATC
>JAFFST010028204.1:3496-18252 GCA_022414735.1 Noturus placidus
TCTCTTAACAGGATTACCCATACCTCTGACCTTCCAACTAATAAATCTTAAAAGGTGTGCCTGTCCTCGCTGTGCTGGGATCAATATCACTACTAACCATCTAATAAAGTAAACCATAGGGATAGAAGTAGTCAATTATAGCCGGAGTGTTTTCCCCTCCCCCCAACCATCCCCCAAACCCAGACACCCAAAGTCTCCATAACCCAGTGGAGCTCTCTCGCACGGCGTAAAATATCAGCACATTCACTGTGAAAATGAAATCTGCACACAATTGCTCGTGGTCGTTCATCAGGCTTGGGCTTCGGCTGAAGGGTCTGGTGGGACCGGTCCAAAACCGGCTCCTTCTCCAGACCAAAAGCCTCTTTTAACAAGGCTGCTACAGCAGCAGTTGTACACGTATCAGAACCTTCTGGAACTCCCATTATTCGAACGTTATTCCACCACGACCTTGTCTCCAAATCCTCACATTTATTCTGTAATTGAGTCACGGTCTCAGTGAGAGACTCGATAGTGGACTTCATGTGTGCCATGTTATCGGTACAACCGGAGAGCACATGCTCCATTTCCACAACCGTACCTTTCAGCGCTGAAATGGTAGCTTCAATAGGAACTTTATCATCAACCTGCTGTGTTTTCACAGCCTGCAGGTCAAGCTGGATAGCAGACAGCGCTTCCTTGAGAATCTCCTGGAGCTCCGTATTAAAAATATCAGCGATATCCTTCCTCAATGAAGCCAGCAGCTCAAGCTTGAGTGCGGCGAGATGAAAGTTACGGCTCGGCAACGCGGATTCAGGGGGACAAGGGGACACGTTCACGGCGCGCGCACTTGTCCTCAGTCGTGTTTGAACGCCACCTCAGGTTTTCGTATTCTTTCCAGACATTTTAACGTGACAAAAAATTCTAATTATAAGCAAAGATAAGGAGTAAAATAAGTTAAAGTATATTATATGACCAAAAAGCGCAAATTCATTATAATCGAAATCAGCAGGAGCCTCCAGCTTCGCGTCCTACTCCATTCCAACCCAAATTCGAACTCCTAAAAGCTTGGTAGCTTTTTAAGGAAATAATATCAGACCCGGTATCGATATCATGAGATACTCAAGGTTTCAGTAACGCCATCAGAAAAAGAGAAAGCGGCATCGTGCCACCTCTAATTATGATAAATCATACATCATAATAAATGTGAGACCTGCAGAGAGTCAGTGCTGGTGTGTTTCATGTCCGTGTTTACGGTACTGATCGGGTTCCAGGGCTGTTTGCGCGGTCCGTTTTTGTCCTTTTTATCTAAAGGCTTCAGGTGAGATGCCTGCACAATGTCCCTGAAACATAATAACAGTACAGTGAATCAGTAATCAGTGTTAATTCAAAAGATGTTAACTGGACATATAAACGGGCATTCTGTAAGATTAGTATTTATCTTGTTCATGAAACTCTACCCTCAGTATCTTAAAATGATTGACAGGAGGTGCATCCCAACACAAACAAGCATTAGTGACAGGAAGTTCGGATCATTTTGACTGACTCGGATCTTTGAATCTTGTTCAGCGAAATGAACGAATCTTTTTACGAGTCATTTCGTTCATTTCAGCAGAATATGATTAAAATGTTAAATTCCCCAAACACATCTAGTACTTATGCAAATGTTAATCACATTCGGAATATAAAATTAACTGTAGGCTAATGCAACCAAGGCGGAATTGCGAGAAACAGACATGTTTGATTCATTGCTTAGCATTAGGTCTTCAGGACTAGACTGCAGTCTGTTAGTTCACCTCACCTCCCGAGCTTTCTTTTGTCACGTAAAATGTGTCACGTCTGTTCCCCGGAAACAGATTCACATCACGGGTTCGAGTCGTTCGTTCGTCACGTCCCAGCACCGTAGGATGAACGCAGTGGGGCTATGACGTGATGAACGAAGGACTCGTGACGTGAACGACTCATTTCTGTTTCCGGTACAGAACCCATGGGGACGTTTCGAATCAGTCTGAGTCATATTAAAGATTCATTCAAAATGAACGAATCACTTTGAGTCATATTAAAGATTCATTGAAAATGAACGAATCATTTCTGTTTCCTGTACAGATCCTATGGGGACGTTGCAGTCAACACAAAATGAACGAATCACTCTGAGTCATATTAAAGATTCATTCAAAAGAATCATTTGTTTCCTGTACAGAACCTATGGGGACGTTGCAGTCAACACAAAATGAACGAATCACTCCGAGTCATATTAAATATTCATTCAAAATGAACGAATCACTCTGAGTCATATTAAAGATTCATTAAAAATGAATGAATCAATTGTTTCCTGTACAGAGCCTATGGGGACGTTTCGAATCAGTCTGAGTCATATTAAAGATTCATTCAAAAGAATCATTTGTTTCCTGTACAGAACCTATGGGGACGTTGCAGTCAACACAAAATGAACGAATCACTCCGAGTCATATTAAAGATTCATTCAAAATGAACGAATCATTTCTGTTTCCTGTACAGAACCTAAGCGGACGTTGCAGTCAACACAAAATGAACGAATCACTCTGAGTCATATTAAAGATTCATTCAAAATGAACGAATCACTCAGAGTCATATTAAAGATTCATTCAAAATGAACGAATCACTCTGAGTCATATTAAAGATTCATTAAAAAGAATCATTTGTTTCCTGTACAGAACCTATGGGGACATTCCAGTCAACACAAAATGAACGAATCACTCTGAGTCATATTAAAGATTCATTCAAAATGAATGAATCATTTCTGTTTCCTGTACAGAACCTATGGGGACGTTCCAGTCAACACAAAATGAACGAATCACTCCGAGTCATATGAAAGATTCGTTCAAAATGAACGAATCACTCCGAGTCATATTAAAGATTCATTCAAAATGAACGAATCACTCCGAGTCATATTAAAGATTCATTCAAAATGAACGAATCACTCCGAGTCATATTAAAGATTCATTCAAAATGAACGAATCACTCCGAGTCATATTAAAGATTCATTCAAAATGAACGAATCACTCCGAGTCATATTAAAGATTCATTCAAAATGAACGAATCACTCCGAGTCATATTAAAGATTCATTCAAAATGAACGAATCACTCCGAGTCATATTAAAGATTCATTCAAAATGAACGAATCACTCCGAGTCATATTAAAGATTCATTCAAAATGAACGAATCACTCCGAGTCATATTAAAGATTCATTCAAAATGAACGAATCACTCCGAGTCATATTAAAGATTCATTCAAAATGAACGAATCGTTCAGGAATGAAATCACTAATTCCAGACCGGAAGTCAGTTTTCCAAACGGGTTTTCTCAGCAAATAAATACACTTTTTCCAAGGCCAAGGCTTCATTCATTGTTTTGTTATAATGTTTGACAAATATTCCAGGTTATTTGTACAAGCACGGAGTTTTTAAAAAAGCTTTAAGACTAATAAACGTGTTAGTCACAGGTACACACTGAAGCTTTAACTAGCACATGTTTAGTTCTTTCTTCATAACTAATGCTTGTGTAACTACATATACTTAATAATAATAATAATAATAATAATAATAACAATAAACCACGAGGAAAACATCTCGGTTACCGGAACTGTTCATAAGTGGAGACTCTTTGGTGAATAGCGCGGAATTTGGCGTCGTTTTCTCGCTGGTATTTTTGATCCGCTTCCACGGCTCGAGTCCACTCCTTCTCCAGCGCCGAGAAATCAATAAGATCACATTTCTCCATGTCTGACTGCGTGTTATTCAGCTTCTTCAGTGGACTTCTGTTCCTGAACCCCGCGGCTAGAAGTGCTGCAGGTGAGCTCGCTCGCGCTAGCGTTTGTAGCCGTGACTGGTAACCATGGCAGCACGCAGAGTCGCCATTTTGGATGAAACTACTTTTCGAGGAGATCTAGCTGTTCATATTATAAAATGGATTTACTCGGAGGGGTCTTGATTGCTACCACACGCGGAGTCATTAAAACGCGACGCTGTCATTTTAGTGAGTTTAAATATTCCTCTATTCATTGTGTAGTCACGTGAGACAGGAGAGTTTATACAGGGTGAACATGGAGTATTGGCGCCCCCTACTGCTGGAATTAAAACCCCTTTGATTCTTTTTCAATCCTTATGTATGTGCTTGTGCCCTGTGATGGACTGGCACTCTGTCCAGGGTGTACCCCGCCTTGTGCCCGATGCTCCCTGGGATAGACTCCAGGTTCCCCGTGACCCTGATAAAGGAGTAAGTGGTTGAAGATGGATGGATTATATATTATATATCATTTATAGTGTTTCTTTTATTTTTTGTATATTTTATTATTTGCTTTTAAAATTCAGTTTATTTGCTATTTGTTGTATATAGACAATTTAATAATTAATGTAAACGACAACAATAATAATTATAATAATAAAGGTTATCGCATAGTGGGTCAAACATCCATCCATCTTCAACCGCTTACTCCTTTTCACGGGGAAACCTGGAGCCTATTCCAGGGAGCATCGGGCCCAAAGCGGGGTACACCCATCACAGGGTACAATCACATACACACACAACGGACACTTTAGACACGCCCATCAGCCTACCATGCATGTGTTTGGACTGGGGGAGGAAACCGGAGTACCCAGAGGAAACCCCCGACACACGGGGAGAACATGCAAACTCCGCACACACATGGCTCTCGAACATGGGACTCGAACCCCGGACCCTGGAGGTGTGAGGCGGACGTGCTAACCACTAAGCCACCGTGCGCCCGTGGGTCAAACAATGACGAAAAAAAAAACAACAAAGTGTCATTTATATTGTTTTTAATTCAATTAAAATTTGAACTATATAGCACCTTTAACGATAAAAAACTGTCATAAAGTAGTTTTCTGGAAATCCGGATCTAGATTTCGATCCCTAATGAGCAAACCAGCGGCGAGGAAAAACCTCCCCGAGATCTCAAGAGGAAGAATCCTCGAGCAACAAGGACCGCCATTATGCCTACAGCAGCAGCTCTTAGATACAAATGAACAGTATACAGGTGAGATCAAACATTCGGACGAGGCAGACCTTGAGTTCAAGTTGTTTTGGGGAAGTCCAAATCATTACGGTAGCCACGTGGAACTCCTTTGTGGAAGGAGTCTCCAGTGTCAGCGCTTTGTATCAGTCTGTAATGTGACCGTTTATCGCTGCATATAGTAACAGAAGTGAGAACTTCTCAACGACGTTCCACATTGAAAGTATGATGTGCCGTTGTTTTATTTAATAAAAATAACTTGCCGTGGTATAAGAGGAATAAAACACTGATTAGGCTACACGATCAGGGCAACACGACTGGCAGCCCGGTCATGGAATCACCTCTAAACACAGGAGCGGTCTTTCCATTTTCTCTCCCTCAGCAGTAACGTTCTCCGCCTCTCCTGGAGTTATTGTGTGCAACATTGGTTTGATATGTTGTTTGATAATAAACTGGGTGGAGAGAATGGCGTCTAAAACAGCTCATCGTCAGCGCTTCGGCTCCTTATTCCAGCAGCGCTGAGGCAGATCGCCGATAAAGATTTGGTTCAAGGACACAGCAGACGAAAGACGGACGCGATGAAAGCATCGCTTCGGAGTTTTGATTAAAATCTGCACGCGCCTGCGGATTCGAACGAGGTTGGCGTGAAAGGCTCGGGAAGTGCATGAGCGACCGATCCTGAAAAAAAAAAAAAAGCTTGTATGGCCAAATATTAATCAGAAGTTTCATTTCTAATTTCATTAAAATACCTACAACAACCTGTGTGCTTCATCAGGTCACTTTTTACTCAACTCCACCAACTCAGTCACTCCAGAACTTTATTTTTATGCTAAACTAAATTTAAAAGAAAAAAAAAAATATTAAGCATGTACTCTCGCGCTGAATTTAAAAGTGCATTAGATACAATTCCTCAAAACGTGCCCAGTTTAGGTGTCCATCAGTCAAGTGGGTGGAATTGAGTAAGATTCTTCGCTTCCCAAGCGCTTGAATGATAAGCTGCGATATCTTCATGTTAGCAGGGTGTGAGGGAGTGTCTATAGAATGACTGACAGGATAATACCTTTCTCCCGAGGTCTCCGCTCAAACCATCGTTTATCACCACGTTCTAGGTGCCTTTCCAGCTCATCTGCATCATTAACAACAAAACGCAATCAGTAACAGCACCGTTAAATAATGTTACAGAACTTTTTATGAATAAAACAAAACCGTTTGTGACACCATTTGTAAGTCGGGCAGCCGCTAGTTTGTGACCGCCGGCTTGAAGATCACGCACGCACGTGAACTGAATCGCTTCCAAAATCTGAAAATCACACTAATAAACAGAGATAGTGGAAATTGACGTCATAGTGCGCATGAACTCGTGTCGACCTACGGAGGCATTTAATTCCTAGACCAGTGGTCTCCAAGCCTCTTCCTTCAAGTTCTACCTTCCTGCAGGTTCTAATGCCTGTTGTAGCTGATCGAGAACTTCTTAAGGTAATGATTAGATGGTCAGGTGGGCACTGTTGTGGTTGAAGCTAAAGTCTTCAGGAAGGTAGATCTCCAGGAGCAGGGTTGGTGACCACGTTTCAAAAGTTATGACCATAGATGTACTTTCCAAAAAAAAAAAAAAAAAAGTCTCAAATTTGACCAGACAGTGGTGCTACAGCATTGGCAGGACTTGGCCTGCATTTGGTCAGAGCGAGTCGTCATGACTGCTCTAATCAATCAATGTGCCAAATTTCACAACTTTTTAGCAGACAGTTCTACAGTCTGCTGTAAACGACCTACGCTAGCTCATCACACTAACACACCGACACGTTGATGGACTTCCAATATTTTATTGAAAATAAATCAAGCCGAGCGAGAGCTCAGGCGATGCTCCCGGCATTTGAAGCAATCCTGGGCCACAGATCTGCACACTCCTTGGCTACGGGTCCCGTGATGGCTGAACCTGAAACAAAAAAGGCCAGCAAAACGTCAGGGACAGACTATTTATTCTCCACTCTAAAATCAGACAATACCATAAAAAAAAAAATCAGCGTGTTTTTGTTCCATCACGGATTGAGATTGAACAGTACGGCGTGATAAACTGCCATCTCACCCAAGAGCAATGGGCTTCACTATTTCCTTCCACGACAACTCCCTCAGCCACCGTGCAGACGAAGCGAGTGCTTTTTAGAAGGACGACGGCGGCGTGTTTTATAAATCAAGAAATCGACTCACCTTTCATTTCCCCTTTGTTATTCACTATGACCCCTGCGTTGTCTTCGAAATACAGGAACACGCCGTCTTTTCGCCGGTACGACTTCCGCTGTCGTATCACCACCGCCGGATGCACTGAAACACAAAGGGACACGAGTGAGCGCTAAGCTAAGCTTTGGGCCTACATCCTGTCTAAATCTCGCATTTCAGTTCAATGTGATGCTTCGAAATCAAGTTCCAGTATTATAAACCTTATTTGTAGTTTTCATAGATTGCACAACACTATTCCTTAAATCGGGGCACACACGTGAAAGATATCACGCTGTATAAACGAGCGCTTGAGTTTAAAGTGTTTCATTCACCAGGAATCAATCGCCACAATATAGGAATAAAACTAAGCAATTGAAGCTTTTAAAAAAAAATAAACAAGTAAATAATAAAAATCTACTTAACACTGTTCGAGCTTCAGTTTAAAGAGGTACAAGTGACAAGGCTGTTATTTTTAACTTAAACGTGACAATCCAGAAAAATCCTTTACACGTGCGTTAAAAGCACCACTTGGACTCGATTACTGCTGGGTGATACGACAATATAAAGCAATATTATTGCGATAAATTACTTCACTTTAAAATTACTTTCTAGAAATCTCTGGTACGGGAATTCTTTGTAAAGTAAAATCACAAACTTCGGAAGCATTAGAGTCGATATGATGACGCACCCGATTGCTAAAAATCGCAAAATGTTAACCTGGTACAAAATGGTGTTCTGCTACAGGGTTCGAAAACGCGGTGCGCTAAGATCGAACCGGCGTTGGCACGAAGAATTTATTCTTGTACGGCGCGAGTCTGCGAAATCACAAAGTCACCGTTACGGCTTTTCACAGACAACGTTAGTCTGACCGGAAGTGTTTGAGGCATAAAACGCACCATATGCAGAAGCTTCGCTCGCAGCTAGACTGAAATAGCTTATGAGTGGACGCTACAAACAAGACGCGCCCGAGCTGATTCGGTCCAAGATGTCGGACCTCAAATGGCGAAACCACAGGGAGTAGGCTGGTTTTGTTTGCATTGGCCCTCTCGGACATCTTCGCATTAAGTGTGCTCATTTGCTGGTGTGAAGTGGGCGGGGCTAGTGCCAAAACTGAACCAAGTCTACCGACTATATGCAAATGAGAAGCAAATGATTTGCAATATATAAAACATTGTATGGCGACAGCTGGGTACAAAAATTACTACAAACTTTTTATGAAAAAAAAATTAGACTATGATCTTGAAGCAGAATTTTATATTCAGTGAGATGTTAACAGTGCAACCATCGCAACCCACAGTAAATTAAAGCTAGTACACAGCCGTGAGGAGTAGCACAAGACCATCTGAGCCATGCTGCTGATGGGAGTTCTTCATTTAATAATCTATAAAAGGTGTAAGAAACCAGACCAGACGTACCCTTCTTCCTGAGCTCTGGCTTGCCTTTCTTCACGGTGGCCATGACCATGTCGCCCACACCTGCGGCAGGAAGCCTGTTCAGACGGCCCTTGATGCCTTTGACGGAGATGATGTACAGGTTCTTGGCACCTGACGAAGAAAAACAGACACATGACTCATGAGAAGACCAGACGTGCGGAAGTATAAGGAACGAAGCGAGTGTGTTCCATCACTTATTGAGATTGGACAGTACAGAAGGAGTTGCTGCCATCTCACCCACAAGCAATGGGGTTCACTGTTTCCTTCCATGACGACTCACTCGGCCACTGAGCAGACCAAGCGAGTGCTTTAAGGAGGATTTAGGACGATTCCACAACACACAACTTAAACAGTCCAATACGTCCTTCATGAGTTGAAGTAAGCGTTGACCTGTGACTGTGCACAAATTCATCAACACCAACTCAATATCGATCCTGTGACATTCACAAGAAAAGATGACAAAAATAAGCTTTGTTAAAAATGTTATTGGGCCAGATGGTCACAACGTGCTCAGGTTCCCAACCCTGGAAAACCCTGAAGAACCAGAGACACACCAATCTTGGTCCTGGAGAACCCCAGGGTTCCAACCCCCCCTAGTCTTGGAGAACCCCAGGGTTCCAAACCCATATCCATGAGAACCCCTTATTTCCTCACACCCATTCCTGCAGAAACCCAGGTTCCTACCCCTGCTCAGAGAACCCCAAATTTCCCAAATCTGGTACTGCAGAACCCCAATCTTTCTCGACTCTTATCCAGGAGAACCCCCGACGTCCCAGCCCAGGTCCTGCACAATTTTAGTATTTTCCTGCTCCAACACAGCCTCCTCAACTCAGGACGTGCTGCACACCACTCGATTCACGTGTGTTTGGAGCATGAACACACCGAAATGCATTCATTCGAGCGACCACCATGATACAGAAGTAAACGCTAGGGCAGTTAACCATCTGGACCCGACCTGCTCACCATGCAGTCCTCGTTTCTCCACCCCTGCCTTCGTTGCTACAACTGCGAATGAATATTTTGACTCCCAGATCATGGGCATCGGTTTCCTCTCATCGGCGAGAACTTACAGTTGAAGTAAATCGGGAACGGGTGGCGTTACCTGTGTTGTCAGCGCAGTTGATCACCGCTCCCACAGGGAGACCCAGTGAGATGCGGAACTTGGCTCCCGAAGAACCACCACGTCCTGAAAAACACAAAACATCTTCATGAAGGCCTCCCATAGAACTTCTGTCAGAAATAAATGCCATCAGAATCAGACCACACATCCACATGGAACCACATACACATCATATACATTACAGTACACCATTCTTTCCTGAACAAACTCATTGACTCTCCCCCTAATAACCCCTAGTGACTCTTCCAGTCAGTAAACACAAGAGTTTCTCCCTGAAAGCTCACTTTAATCGCGTTTATTTATTATGGCTCGACTGTGTAGCTGATTTTGGACTACAGCGCGCGCAGCTAGCAAGCTAATCTAATCTACTCCGCATTACAAGTTCAACTCAATAAAAATAATATATATATATATATATATATATATATATATATATATATATATATATATACACACACAAAACAATCTAAAGACGTCATTACGTCATCCTCGTGCTTCGGTTTAAACCCGCTCGCGCCTCCTCGTGAACAAACCGGAGCAAAACGCCTCCATTAGCAACCCATATGTACCGGGGTTTTTTTTTTCATTAACATTTAAAACACTTTTTTCAATAAATATCCACCAAAACACAAACTTCAACCTAGCCTGGAACACTAGCGACTCCAAATAGCGCATCTAAAAGCGTCCATTTGTAAAGATTAACTCGGATTCCGGTATTAGATTTTTACCTCTCTTAGACATTGCTGCCGGAAGGGTAAGAGGAAGAAGGGAGAAAGGAACGCTGGGAAATATCGTCGCGTGCACCACAGAATTCGGCACTTCCGGTTTAGCGCGCAAGTACGAAGGACCCTTTTGTGTATCCGTAGTGTTTGCCTGATTAAAAATCAGGCAAACTTGCACAAACTACGGTCTACGAATAAAGTATTAATGTTAATCATTCGCAGTGCAGTTTTCATTTTAATCTGTACTGCATACGTGAATAAATGTAAATGAATAAATGTGAATGCGTTTAAAATTAAAACAGTAACGGCTTTTACACGACGTATAGAAACCACATGGGCTAAGCAGGAATGCTTTGCTAGCTATGAGTGGAAGAGAATAATAAACAGTCCAATAAATTCCCCAAATATGGATGAATTCATACAACTCAGTTTTCTATCGTTCTAAGTTGTCACTATTGGCGTTTGTTTGTTTGTTATTTACTGCATTAAGTACATCCATCCATCCATCCATCCATCTTCAACCGCTTACTCCTTTTCAGGGTCACGGGGAACCTGGAGCCTATCCCAGGAGGCATCGGGCACAAGGCGGGGTACACCCTGGACAGAGTGCCAGTCCATCGCAGGGCACAATCACATACACACACATTCATACACTACGGACACGCCAATCAGCCTACCATGCATGTGTTTGGACTGGGGGAGGAAACCAGAGTACCCGGAGGAAACCCCCGACACACGGGGAGAACATGCAAACTCCGCACACACATGGCCCTGGCGGGACTCGAACCCTGGAGGTGTGCGGCGGACGTGCTAACCACGAAGCCACCGTGTTAAAATACTCAGGAACTGCTTATGCAGCGTTCAAGTGTATGGCTGTGTACTGTGTTATCATGTTGTTTCGTATAGTTTGTATATTTTCTTATAATATTTATATTTAAGACTATGGAGCTGACAAAAAAAAAGTGTCTGAATATGAATTTCATACATTTGAAACTCTAGATAGAATCACTTCACTGTTGTGGAATAGCAAACTATAAGAAAATATTCATTTTACATTGACATTTATTCATTTAGCGGACGCTTTTATCCAAAGCGACTTACAAATGAGACACACTCACACACCAATGGTAGCAGAGCTGCATGCAAGGTGCTAGCTTGCCATCGGGGGCAACTTAGGGTTCAGTGTCTTGCCCAAGGACACTTCGGCATGGGATCACCCGGGCCGGGATTCCAACCACCAACCCTACGATTAGTGGATTAGTGGAGAACCCGCTCTACCGACTGAGCCACAGCCGCCCATAAGCATGTCAAGGAAATATGCCCACGCATATTTCCTTGACATGCTTTAACTAAATAAAAATAAAACATGACTAATTAAATCTTTGTCCAATAGAATGTTACAGAAAATAACATTTACGCTGACTATAGTGTAAGAAGTTGGATAGTTGGTTCAGTGTTTTTGGCGGAGTGGGGACTTTACTATGGTTTGAAAGTGCTAAATTTGTGAGGACAAAATTTCAAAAAGATATTTACAAAATGCAAATTCATCCCGTGTCAGTCCCTGTGAAGAACACCGCAGTTTTCAGATGTAAGAGAGAATATGTAGACACTCTTCACTCGACTATTCAATGAAATTAGCTTGTACTGGGTCTACGAAACAAAGAAAAGGTCAAAAGGCTGAGTAATAAAGTGTTGTTTTATTGATACTTTTTGGCAAATGAATTTCCAAGTTATCATAGTCATCGAATTGTAAACGGCTCTTTGTAACCTAGGATACATTTCTCTCTCACATGATATAACATCTGAATAACTGATGACTTTCCAGTGTCCACGTGCTCTTCACTATAATTGCAAACCTTTTCATGTATAGTGGGCGGGGCTAATCCTCACCTTATACCAGTTTCTTGAACAGTCACTTGGAGTCTGACAAAGCCAGTGAGTGAAAGTTATAGAGTATATTAGGTCACACACTTGGACATGTCTCACATACTTGGACGGGTCTGATTAGTGAGTTCATCTGACTTTTATCACATATTTTACGTAGACTTTTTAATAAACTACTCGAGTTTGGATTCATTAAACTATTTTTAGCATGTCACACTACGTGTCCTGGGCATGCAAATGTACGATATATCCCAGAATGCAAGTGTTTTGAACCGGATGTCTTGGATCTGGAGGGGGCGGAAGAGGTCAACGTTGGCACTCGGTACAGCGCAGGTTGTGTTACTCCAGGCCGTGGACGCTCAAGCCATCATGGGATGGCATCCAACCTGGGCAAGCGTTCTCTCTCTCTCTGCCTCGCTCTCTCCCTCGCTCTCTCCCTCTCTCTCTCCATCTCCTGCTCCTCCATCTGCTTAAACACGTCTTCGTCTGGCCGCTGGCGCTGTTCGCACGTGGCATGCGGGTGCGTTTGCCAGGATCCGTCTCTGTAGGTACAGAAACAGACAGTCCATTCGTCCACCTCCACTCGCGCCCCGGCTGGAATGATGCGGTTCCCCGCGAAGCAGTTTGGGCCTTCGAGGAAGAGACATGAACATGCTGTTAAAAGAAAATGCGGAGGACAAAACGCGCTGAGCCTCAGCAGACATCGGGAGCGTTCAGATGGAATATGTGTACCAGTTAACTTTACCTGAGGATGACTCTGCATTTACAAACGCATCGTTAGAGACACGTCCGTTTATAAAGTGTAAAAAGCCTGCATTTCTCTGCTGCTATGTCATCGATGGCTGCTACTTTTTAATGGATGCTTCGGATATATTCGAGAGATGCACGGCAAACGCACTGACACTGGAGACTCCTTCCAGAAACGTTAAACAAACACCTTCCTGGAGAAAATTTCACCACATCAATGCTTACAAATCTTTTAAAATCCATTCATGTGGAGTGTCTGCTGTACAAATCCCTGTGTAGGCTGTGACTATAGAAACGACAACGTATCAGACCAGACCTTCTGACCAATCAGAATCCAGAATTCTGCAGCACACTGTGGTATACATGTGAAGAGCCTGGAACAAAGGCGAGCAATTCTGACTTTACTTATCAGAGTTCACTGTAAACACACACACACACACAAAATCTGCTCCTCTCCTGCCTTCTGTTGTCATCAGTGCTGCCCCCTCAGCCCTCTGCTCTCCCAGCAGGCCGTGCTCCAGTTTCTATTTCCGGAGAGGAAGGCTGCTAGTGAGCGGTTCATTGAGCGGCAACGTTGCATCACAGTTTTTCCACTGCGACACTCAGCACGTAAACAACAATCACAGCGTCGAACACATCAACAACACCAGAGTGACAAGAGATAGTCACAGAGGGAGGTGACAGAGACAGATGGACAGAAAGACAGATTCACAGGCTCACAGAGAGACAGACAGACTGACACAGAGAAAGACAGACAAACGGCTGGACTGACAGATAAATAGAGACAGACATATAGGCAGAGAAATAGACAGACAGTATGATAGAGTGACAGAATGATAAACATGAAGACAGAGAGACAGACAGGCAGACAGACTGACAGTGAGACAGATAGACAAGTGACTGACCTCAAAGGACTTTTATTTGAGCGTGTGTGTGTGTGTGTGTGTGTGTGTGTGTGTGCGTGTGTGTGTGTGTGGTGTGTGTGTGTGTACGTGCATGCATATGTGTCTGTGGTGTCTGTGGTGTGTGTGTGTGTGTGTATTCATGGGTGTGTGTCTGTGGTGTGTGTGTGTGTGCATGCATGTGAGTTTGTGGTGTGTGTCTGTTTGTGTATCTGTGGTGTGTGCACGTGTGTGTTTGTGGTGTCTCGGTGTGTGTGTGTGTGTATGCATGTGGTGTGTGTGTGTGTGTGAGTGTCTGTGTGTATGCCTGTGTGTGTGTGTGTGTGTGTGTCTGTGTCTGTGTGTGTTTCTCACCGCTCTTACACACAGGGCAGCAATGTTTGGGTTCATATGTTGGGTTTACACAGTGTAGAGCCGGACAGTCTGATATGCTGCAGTACACTTCACCACTGGGATCACAGCGACACCGCTCACACCTAGATAACTACACACACACACACACACATGTGCACACACACATACATACACACACACACATACACACATATGCACACATACACACACACACATACACACACACCAAGACACACACACCACAGACACCACAGACACACACACACACACACACACACAGACACACCACAAACACACACACGCGCGCACACACAAGCACACACGCACACACACACGCACACACACACACACACATACACACACGCGCACACACACACGCACACATACACACA
>JAFFST010028206.1:7815-34288 GCA_022414735.1 Noturus placidus
TCACTTTTTCACACAGGGCCATGATGGTTTGGATTTTTTTTCACCTTTAATAATAAACACCTTCATTTACAAATTGCATTTTGTGTTTACTTGTGTTGTCCTTGACTATTGTTTAAATTGGTTTGATGTTCTGAAACACTTAAGTGTGACAAACATGCAAAGGAACAGGAAATGAGGAAGGGGGCAAACACTTTTTCACACCACTGTACCTCAAATTCCACCAAGGCTTGTCTGCAGTAGAAGTCCTGGAAGATTCCACAGTCACCCATCAAGATTTCTCAGAAACACTGCCAGAAGCTGGTGTCTGGCTATGCATCTCATTTTCAGCAGCTCATAACAGTAAAAAGGGTGCTCTACTAAGTACTAAAGATGTTTGCCATGAAGGGGTCGAATAATTTTGATACTGGAGAAATCATAAGTTGCATTTTTAGTTGAATTTGGGGAAACCACTTGAAGCATTTCTTGTGTTGAACTATTCCAATTGCTTTTGATTGATTTGTTCACTGCAAACAACTGAAAGTCTGTAAATTTTGACAATAAGCCTGATTTTGCAATGGGTGTCATTTTGATTGCAACTGTAATATCTGATCAGTAGTAGTCCATTGTTGGTCCCTTTCAGCTGTTGAACAGGGTGCTGACAAAGTCATGCATAAGATTAATTATAAACCAGTAATTACATACAGTAGGTTTACCTGATCACATGGACAGTCAGTATAAATACAATAACTGGCAGCTGCATATACCTGGACATATGCTGATATATTAAACATTGTTCTATGGTGAGCTTTTTGCCAAGCAGTGACTGACTTGAGAAAGACAAGAACACAATAAAAGATCTACGAGCACAAATTTGATAAACACTTAATCATTTGGGCAGGTGTCAGGACACATTAATTGGGAACTTTAAATAAAAGTTTTATTAATAATATTTTTTTATGATTAACTGCACTCAGTCCAGCTTGGTCTGACCAGCTGATAAACAGATTGAGCTGATGAAGCTGGTTGCTCGGCAAGCTGGTATTTTCCCCCTTCACTATTAAGGGGGAAATCTGCGACACCAAACTAGCCTAGTCTCGTGTTAGATAGCCAAAATTAATAGATCTATCTAAATGGGTCAGATATACTTAGATAGTCCTGCAAACAGTGATAACACCCGAGGCAAGTTGTATGATAAATATATTTGATAATTTTTTTTAAGCAAATAGCCCTCACATTTTGTGTAGAATACATCACACAGTCTGTGTAGAAGTATGTGTCTTCTACATGTAGCGCACAGGCTTTCTTTTGTATGGCGGGGACGCTTGCCTCATCGGTAAGGCAATGGTTTGTGCCTAGGTCAGATTACTTCGGAGTTTGTTGGAAAATCATACCACACTGCTCAGACGTTAAACCACCTGACAGATGCAGATTGAAAATTTTTTCGTTGTTGAAAACTAACACCAACAACAGTGATCACAGTGATCCAACAAAACACGACAACCATGTCTGTTGGGGTTGGCCAGGGTTTGTCTGTCCAGTGTGACCTGGGCTTAATAGTAACATTCTACATGGTCTTTTTTTTTTGTTAGGATAGTAATAGTATGTATGTGTGTGTGTGTATGTAAACATAAACAAACTTAATAATGAGCATGACCACTGTTTCCTGTTTATAAATGCTTCAAGATCTTTCATATGCTCTGAATAGCTTTTGGATCCTCTTAGTTGTTAATTGATTCCCGGACTCAATCCTCAACCTTTATTTGTCCTAACTTGGCCGTAAAGCTGATGTGTTGTAACTTTTTACAAACTAGCTTTTTTTTTCTTCTTGGTTTTCAATGGTTGTCTGATGCCTTTTATATGTTCAAATAGTTTCCTTTTAAACTGTGGCAGATGCAGTCTTTTGCACTGCACCTGGTTTTGAGTTTTAAACAACTCCTTGTTTAAGTTGTTTTTTTCTTAGGAGAATATGCAGGGTTTGATGAGACTCAGCCCACAGCAGAATCGGGAGGCAAAGGCAAAGTGATAAGTCTGCTGAAGGAGAAGTATGGCTTCAAAAAAATAATAATGATTGGAGATGGTGCCACTGACCTAGAAGCCTGCCCTCCTGCTGTAAGTACACATCATATCTATATAAGCTTCTGACTTTTTTTTTGACAATAAATTGGCTAATATTATAAATGTCATTTACAAGTTACTGAATGTATGTAATGATTCACACCAGAATATTGCTCAGTATCACAAAATTACAGAATTGTCTGATTCAAGACCTTCATAATTCCAAGGTCTTCAAAAATACCGTACACTTCAAAATGCAGGGTTACATTTGTTATTTTAGCTGTTAGCAATGTGTGGTATGTGGAATTAAACACACAATTCCCTCTCATACTTGAAGACTCTCCTCGTGGCCGGGATGTGTGTTTGTGTGTGTGGGGGGGAGGGAGAAGAAATATGACTTATATTCCACAAAAAATATATATTTTTTTTTAACATATTTGCAGAGATTATGTTTATAATATTGGTGAGTGACTGTACTGCTGTAATATTTCAGAGTGCTTTCATTGGCTTTGGTGGCAACGTGGTGCGGCAGCAAGTAAAAGAGAAGTCTTCTTGGTACGTGACAAGTTTCGGAGAGCTGCTAAAAGAACTTGAGATGATTTAGTGTTTTTTTTTTGTGACCTTTTGTCTCACCATTGCCTTGTTTGGAGCCTTTGTGCTGACTTTACATATTGCACATATTTACTTGCACAGATTTCTAATTTTAATGTTTGGATTTTAACATTCCTTCGTATGAAACGTTTTAATACACTAAAGTGTTTACAAGTTGTACAACTTCTTGCAAAAATTATGGAATCACCACTTAGATTTTCTCCTAGCATTCTTACTTACTATCCAATCACATGACAGAACTATTTTTTGTTTAATAGCTGAGTATTCTGGCTTCCTGAAACATACCTCAAATAAATAACATTTTCCAGATCAATTAGAGGGGAAAAAAATATGGAAACAACAAAAAAAAAAAACCGATTAAGTATTTTGCTCCTACTCGGGCTTTTGTGACTGCCTGAATTCTTTGAGGCATGGACTTCACTAATGGAAAAACAATATTCTTCAACAAGCTGGTTCCAGCTTTCTCAAATAACAGTTGAGAGATCAGCTTTGCATGATGGAGCCATGTCATGGAGCAATTTTTTTAATTCCCCAAATAAATTTTCAATGGGATTGAGATCTGGAGCATTTGCTGGTCATGCCATTGAGTTGATATGCCTTTCCTGAAGAAAAGCTTTAACACTCTTCGCTCTGTCGTAAGATGCATTATTATCTTGAAAAATAACTTCATCACCAAACCTATTTTCTATCGATGGAATGAGAAAAGTGTCAAATTTCAATGGTCTCCTCTGTTCCTTTACCCGACACGCAACCCCATATCATAAATGAGTGGGGAAATTGGATTGTTTTTATTCAGGTAGTCATCTTTATATGTTTCATTAGAACGACACCAGCCAATAGTTCCAGCAGCATCTCCTTAGCCAAGACAAATTTGTGATTCTTCACTGTATATCACTTTCATCCAATCATCTACACTCCATGGTTGCTTCTCTTTAGCCCACTGCAACCTTGTTTTCTTCTATTTAGGTGTTAGTGCTGGGTTTCGTTTGGCATTTCTATACGCAAATCCCATTTCATTCAGTCGATTTCTTACAGTTCAGTCACAAACACTGACTCCTGTTTCCAACCATTTGTTTAAAATTTTCTATTTTCGAGGCATACTGCTTTGAAATTCCTTAGTATACCCATATGTTTTCCTTTCATAACCTTCCCATTTTGTTTATACTTGCACTAAATTTTAGACACAGCTGACTGGGAACAACCAACATCTTTTGCCACACTGTGTTGGATTCACTTCTTGAATTAGTTTTATAATCCTTTCCATTATTTCAATTGACAACTCTTGTTGGCCATGTTTCTTTTCTAAAAGTCCAAGGTTAAGGTCTGTAAGCACTCTTTCAACTGCAGACTAATTAGCATTTTGTTTAGAGTTGTGTTGGTATTTGTTTTAGAAATGCAAATTACAAAGTGATTCCATAATTTTTTTCCTCTACTTGATTTAGAAAAAAAAAAAATAATAATTAAAATAATTTAACGTAACATGTTTGGCGTATATTTCTCGAAGCCAGAATGTATAGCTATTAAACATGTGTGTCATGTGTGCTTTTGTTTATTTGCTATGAAGTTAAAAAAACTTGTGGTGATTCCATAATTTTTGCTAGGGGGGTGTAGCAGTCGTGTTAAAATGCTAATCTAGTAAAAAAAAAAAAACCTGATCAACTGTAATGTTTTAATTTCTTATAGCATTTTTATGTTGGTGATTTTAGTAGTTCTTAATTATTCTAATGTGTGTTTTTTTTTTTTTTTTACATTAATATATGCAATGTTTGTACCTCTAAATGAGACTTTCATTTTGGTACTTACTATAGAGATATTAAAATATATTCTAAGGTACACTAATTGCGTCTGATATTTATCATTATAAAATGATACATTTATATAAATTGGGGAACAATGTATATTTTATTTTACAGGATCACTTTTATACCTATGGATTGATGGTACAGGTCATGTTATAATTTAATAAATTGCAACTGAAGAAAAAAAAATCAAAAACAAATACATAGTGTACATATTTGAAATTGAGGTCTGTGCTCAATATCCATTTAACAGTTGCCTACAAAATATACATAAATAATTGTATCCTTATAAAAAAAAAAAGTTGTTAAATCTGGACATGCAGATTTACTTTCAGCATGCCATACAGTACAATGTTTTTCAAACTTGTCTTTATGACCCCACAAAACAGAAAGTGGTTTAGATACAAATATGGTGTCTGTTTACACATTAGCTACAGAGTTTAGATACAGCGATGGATTCACATCTTCAGATTGTAACACTGAATGGAAAAAGTTTATATGTTAAGCTTTCATAATGTAAAAAAAACCCAAGAACCCGCTTTTACGATCAAGCACATTTAAAGTGCCTTTTACAGTACTGTGCAAAAGTGTAGGTTTGACAATGTTTTTGAACTTCTATCTAGCAGTAATGGAAAAAATGAACAGTCTTTTTTTTTTTTCTTTTTTTACAGAGTTGATGGAAAATAATACAAATGAGTAAATGCAGCACGGCTGTGGATTTAATAATGGAACATTTAAAGACCCTCTAATACATTTTTCCTATATATTTCACTGAGTTGGGCCACAATGCTAATGTATTTATTGTGCGTAAATATTTATTTCTTATCAGAAAGTTAAGGTTTGTTAGCTAAAGACACTTGTGACATCCAAAACAAATCTTTGCCTGTTCAATAGCCTGTTAGAACATGTTTCTTTCAATGCATTCTCAAATTTCATTTGCTGTTGCAGATTTGGAATACATTTTAATGACCCAGAAAGAACATTTGAGATGGATTAAAATGCATGGATGTGAGACCTATACAGCATTGGTTCCCTTGTGAATGCATGTATTTAGCTTGTAAAGAAAGTATTACTTCAGGGGTGATGCATTCATTGGAATCATAACTCTGGACTCCATATGTTGAATCAGGGGCACTTAAAAAAAAGAATAAGATTTTAAGATGTATTTAAGTTGAGTTACAAAATTAACAAGATGGCGTAATGTGAAATGCTGTACAATATCTGATGATATTAGGCTTACCTGTGTAGTAGACCACCTCATTCCAGCCCTCATGTTGCCATACTGCATTGCGAGTATCCTCTCTGGACTGCAGGTCCTTATACGCTGACAAAGTAAAAATAAGCACTAAGCACAGAACTTACAGGAATAAAATATTTTGTGCTAGTTCTTATCATGAAGTGTGCTTACCCCAGAGGTGATGGACCAGGTAAAGACTTCCTATTTGGGAGAAAAATCCTCCAACTGCTTCACGGTTATGTTGCCGATAGCGAATGGCTCGAGCCCTGAAGAAATCACGCAAACATGTCAATAATGCAGAATACCATCTGATCCATGGATTGTTGTTTTTTTTTCAGATTTATTTTTGCAATGAATGTATGTAAAAGCAGTAAACAACAGCAAACAATATTTAGTAAAAGGCTCAAACAAAAATTTACATTGTTATAATAAATCTATTCTAAATGTTCACTTAATATATGAGATCATGTACACAAAAAAAGTCACATGCTCTAAAATTTAGTTGCACCGCCTTTAGCTTAGATTATAGCCTGCATTCATCATGGCATTGTTTTGATAACATTATGAAATTTCACGACAATTATTTCCATCCAGAGTTGCATACATTTTCGGTGGAGATCTTATATTGAGGACAGGAGTGATGAACCACTCTAAAGTCTTTTCCAGCACATACCAAAGACTTTCAATGAGGTTAAGATCAGGACTCTGTGGTGGCCATTTTATGTGTGAAAATGATTCCTCATGCTCCCTGAACCACTCTTTCACAATTTGAGCCCAATTGATCTTGGCATTGTCATCCTGGAATATGCCTGTGGCATCAGGGAAAAGAAAAATCCATTTATAGATAACCTGGTCATTCAGTACATTGAGGTACTCAGCTGACTTCATTGTAGTGCTGCATAATGTTGCTGAGCCTAGCAACAATTGAAGCAACCCCAGTTCATAACACTCCAGAGGCTTGTACAGTAGGCATTATGCATGATGGGTACATCGCTTCATGCGCTTCCCTTCTTATCCTGATCGCTTTGAAATAGGGTAAATCTGGACTCATCAGACCACATAAAACTTTTTCCAATGCTCCACGATATATTCTTTATGCTTGTATAAGAACCTGCAAGTTCTTGTCGCATTGTGCATGTGGAAATGCTCTTACTTTCACTACTAAACATAGCTATGAGTTCTACTGTTGAATTTTTACAGAGAGTGTTTTTAATGATCTCCAAACACAATCATTCAAGATCATTCATTTTTTTCTGACCACATTTCTTCTGCCAAGCTGACAGTTCACCACTATACTTTAAAGTTTTAATAACGGATTGGACTGTTCTTAACCCAATTCCAGTGATTTCAGCAACCTCCTTAGTTGTTTTTTTTGCTTGATGCAGGCCAATAATGTGCCCCTTCTGAAACAGTTACATCTTTTCCACGATTACAATATACGTCTTCCAACATGGTTGTTTAAGATATGAGAAGCTACAAACTGCATTAGTTAGGGATAAAAGAATCATTGCCAGCTGAAACATTAATAACTGAAATAATGGTCCAACCACAGGCTCAAGTATTTGCTAATTTAAATCCAAACAGTGACTTTTTTTGGCCAGGCAGTCTATTAATAATATGAATGTCCCAAAGAACCCATTGGTATTATTGCTTTCTAATGAACATAATGTTGGTTGGATTAAATTAGCATCATACAGATTTGCATCTTTACACTTGGGAGTTTAATGACCAGGAATTGAAGAGAAGTAAAATTAGGGCTTCTTACCAGTAATTCCCCCATTCAATCATGGTTCCTGGCTGCAAAAAGAAGGGATTATTTTATGTTACATGCAGTATTTGCAAATTGAAAAACATGTCTATTTTCCTTTCATGAATGTTGGCTATTATCTACAACACAGAGGCCTAAGTGATTCACACAAGGAACAAAAACACATGCCACAGCAATCATGTGTTTAGCAGTCCCGAAAGCTAAAGCAACTTAACAGCAATCAGGTAATGAACATGGTTACCTTTCATGACTGGAATGTTGGCTATTATCTACAGCACAGAGACCTAGGTGATTCACACAAAATGAAAACACATGCCACAGCCATCATGTGTTTAGCAGTCCCAGAAGCAAATTAACAGCAATCAGGTAATGAATAGGGTTAAATTGATGAGTCGAACAACATTCACAGGAATTTCCATTTATGGGCATGACCTAGCACATATGACCAGCGTGCTAGGCACTTATGTTCATAAGTGTTTCCTTGACTGTTCATTCGGGTGAGGTGGATTAGGGTGCCATATCATGCCGTCCATTTGATACTGCAGATATAGGGGGGTGGAATCCACTAGGGTGTGCTGAGAATAACAGCGAGATCTGTTTTATTACTAAAGTAAGGTCTTGTCAGCCATGTCAGGGCAACAAGCAATATTCTGTGAGCTAGTTGTGGGCGGCTGTGGCTCAGTCGGTAGAGCGGGTTGTCCACTAATCCACTAACCATGGGGTTGGCGGTTCGAATCCCGGCCCGGGTGATCCCATGCCGAAGCGTCCTTGGGCATGACACTGAACCCTAAGTTGCCCCCAATGGCAAGCTAGCACCTTGCATGGCAGCTCTGCTACCATTGGTGTGTGAATGTGCTCTCATTAGTAAGGCGCTTGTAAAATGTAAAATGATATTTCTGTAAAGCTGCTTTGAGACAATGTACCATTGTAAAAAGCGCTATACAAATTGATAAATTGTAAATTAGATTATTGATAAATTAGTTGCTGAATTCTATACCTGTTGTAAAAATCAGCAGTAGAGGAGTAAATATTTAAAACAGTCACATATAATACCTCACATGATGGCCTAGCTGACAAGTGTAATAATATCTGCCACATGTTGGAGTAATGGATCGGCTGGTATTCTCAGGGAATCAAGCCTCATGCTGATGCTCAGTTAAATCTTCTTAGATGTGTAATGGAACAAAATCCACCATCCTTTTTTCAAATATGAAAATTAGTTGAATAGAACCTCTTGTTTGAACTGCAGGGTCTATCTTTTAAATTGCACTCCTGTCCAAGATGGAACAAATGTCGTAGGATAATGTGATAACTTTGTTGGGGTGTGATATAAACGAGGCCTTGACCACCAAACAGAATAAGTCTATGGCCCCCTGTAGACTCTTTGTGGTGTTGTCTCTCAGACACTTTAGAGTAAATATGGGGCACTCAGATACCTAACATGGGTGTGGCCTGTCCCCTACCAAAAGTACTACAAGGAAGACAGGCGGTGTAAATGTTTGAATACAGAACTAGGTTGTGGTATCCTTATGGCAGGCCAAAAGTATGACACTGGCACACAAGGCAGAATCCACATAGCTGATTTGCATACAGCAGGCATCTGGCAATGTGTATAAACCAGACAGCAGAGTTGCCCCATATCTTGGCCCAGTTGTCCCAATGCCAGGAGTGAGGTGTCACGTCAGCCCCTTTATAGAGGGGTCAACATCTACAGATGTTCATCTATATATGAAGGGAAGGCTCCAGTGTTTGCAGCAAAATCAAATGCAATGCAATATCTGATGTCCTCACCTGGGAGTCATCAATCTAAAGATAGGCCGAATCTAGAGATAGGTTTCTTAGATCATACCTGGGTACAAAATCAGCCTTCACCCTCAACTGAATGTATTGAACTACTGGTGCAAACAAACTAATTTGAAATTATCTTATGAAGTCCTCAAAACAGAGTTTTGTAACTCACTCTTAATTGGTATGATCGAAGTTCGTAGATATTTGGTCCCTCCCGTGGAACTGGCTCGTTCCAGAAACTAAATTCCAGCAATAGTTGATTGCGGCGAGATTGGAGCATCTTCCCCCGTTCCTTTCTGTACTCCAAAAATTCCTATTAAGTCCAAAGGACACGGAAATTCAGGGCTCAATCAAATCAAATGCATTGAATGTACTTGAGTCAGACATTAAGTAAGGTTAACACTGGAAATTAACAAGTAAAGGTAATAACCACCAATTCCTTTTAATATCATAATGGTTGAAATGGTTAGAAATTCAACAATTTATTAATATTAAATAATTTGATCACTCTTGAATCCACACAAGCATTTAGCATTAGCTTTACCAGTAATAACTCATCATGAAGGAAATTGTGATGCTTTAGAATGCTTTCCTCTCAACAGATGGAGTGTCTTTTACGCATCTAAAACACCACAAAACTTTACTTAACGTGTCATCTACCTTATTATTTTTCAGTTTATTCATGACTTCGGTCAAGGCGGGGTAGCCACCTCTGTACCTCCACAGATGGACTGTGCACAAAAAAATATATAGATCAGTTTGCACCCTTCAGAGTAACTCTTAATAATGTACACAGAAATGTTCTACAATATGTTTACAAGATAACATTTAAGTAATATTAACAAAAAAGTCACTGTGCTTGAGTATAACTGCAAAAAAAAATAAAATATAAATAAAAAGCACGTTTTTTTCCCAGATGCTTTGTTTACTACAATTACTATTCTTAAAAGGAAAACCATTGATAAACTGCTGTAAGTGGTTAAACTGCTGTAACTTACCAGAAAAAAAAATATGCTTCTGCTACCCTTAATCTGATCACAAATGGTTAACTATTACCAATAGTGGCAAGGAAAATAATAATAACAACAATAATAACAATAATGCCAAGCTAATGGTGAAGAGTTTGTCTTAATGTGAATAATAATATGGTTGCAAGAAAACCAAACTGTAGTGGCAGCCAACTAGTGAACATGATTGCTACAAGTGTCAAACAATAGCAGCATCTTAAGAGTGAAGACTAGGCAAATCAATGATGATAAAATACACCTTTACAAACATGTTCTCAGTCAACAATATGTCCACCCCATCTATTTGGATTAATAAATCTAAAATATGTAGCAAATCATCAAGATATGGCTGAATTCCTAGACTTCATAGAGTATGACACAGCGATAATTATTAAAATGTTTAAAAACCTTCAGAGATTTTCACTGAACAGGCTATTTATCAGGACTATGCATTTAAAATGACCAGGGTGGATAAAATCCTAGCCTAGTTTAACAGAAAACTCTAATAAAATAACATTTTCCTCCCATTTCTGTGGTTTGAATGAACAAGGTGCTTATCTGCAAGGTCCTACCAGCCTGGTCTTGCTCTCCATACCAGGTGTTCCATGTTCCCACCAGCTCACAGGGGTAGTATTTATCCGCATGGATCGAAGGCAACACATCCTCACTGTGGGAAACAATGTAAGCATGGAGATAATCAGCTATTTATTGTATAAAAGCCTGAATATAGAGTATTGGACAGCACACAACAGGGATCATAAGAGTGACAGAAACACATAATATTGATAAATAATAGTATTAAAAATTCAAAATCCACTTCCAAGGCCTGTTTCATTTCATTAATTTTCATTAATTTGAAGCCACAATTCCATTTTAAAATTAGTTTTCTCAAAGTAATTGTCCCTGAAATGCAGTTCAAGAATGGAGTGCTCCTGCCAATCATCTCACGGGAATAGAACTGAATATGTTTTGGATGGAGTTACACTACAGGTGGAATATCAATTCAGTCTCAACAGTTTCAAACCGGCAATTCTTGATTAAGAAACCGAAAATAGCTGACTGGTTTCTAACTAATCACCAGGAACACTTTAGAAATGGTGACGGGTCGGTGCTTACCAGAGTTTGTTATAAGCATCCAGACATTCAGGCTTCACATTGTGAACTACAATAAAGAATCCATTAGTTATTAATTGCATTGTTAAATGTTTCACTGTTTTCTTTTTCACAGTAATTTACTGGCAACATTGTTACTAGCACTTTGCTATAATTAGTCCATTACAGTAAGCTTACTGTAATGACTGTTACAGTAAATTAATGTAATTACTTCTGGCATTACTTCACATATTTATACTATTCTAGATGTAATTATCTTTTACGTTAATAAAGTTTGTGCTGTATTGGTTGCTTTGCTATATTGTACTTGTTTCTGGTTACAAAAAAGTGTTGCATCACTTGCATCATTCAGTATGTTTACCTGGACAACAATAATTCACTATTAACCCGATTAAGCCAATATTCTGATTAAGAAACTACCATGTAAACAGCAATTTTTATTACCTTAATCGCATTAAAGTCATACTCGAAGTAAACACAAATCAAATTAAGACAGGTGGAGTACTCCTGTTTTAGTGGCATTATCAACGTGTATTACAGACATGTAAACACCGTAATCCCATTAGTAACGTCATGTGGGAGTGTCACGATTCAAAGTTGGAGACGGGAGCAAGCGCAGATTCTTAAACATTTAATAACAAACAAACAAACAAGGCAACACTGTGGCAAAGTCAAATTCAGCAGCATAGACAAAGGTATAGTGAGACGATAACATGATACTAAGAGTGTATTACAAACTGTGACTATATACAAGAGTGCTAATTACCAGGTGCAGGTGGTCATGTGACAATGAAGCAGTGGCTGTTGGGAACTGTAGTTCAGAGTTCCCTTACATGACGGAGTTTTCAACAGGACACGGCAGTGCTCAACCGTTTTACAGCAAACAGGAGACCACGGCTCTATCCGAAACTGTGTACTTACCTACTATGTAGTAGGCAAAAGATATGTATCTCAGCTACAGCTACTACAGCAGTTAAGTACACGGTTTGGGACGCAGCCCACGGCCTCAAGCAGTCGTCTATTTGCATGTACAGCATGACAAATAATTAACTGCACTTGAAGTGTTCATAAAAATTACAAATAAAAACACCCAAAACTGTATACGGTAACATAACGAAGATGAACTGTAGTCGGATAGCGTGGCATGGAGGCGTAATGATGTGTGCTGTTAATCACTCTATGTTCTATAACATGAAAAATGGGAACATGAAAGGAGTATCCTTAAAGCAACAGATGTGAACACCTTAATCACAATATTGTCTTATTCAAAATAAGGTCAATAATTACTGCTGTCCATGTAAACATAGTCACTGTTAACTACACTCAGAAATGTTTCCCTTGCCACTAGCATGGTAACAAAGTAAATATTTTAGTATCCATCTTTTACCCAGAAAAGTAATTACCTTCACAAATAACTTACGGTACATAATAGGATCTTAAGGACTACTGATACCTTTAAAGATTTACTCTAAAAACTAAATAAATGCATACCACATGCACCTTCTATGCAAAAAAAAAAAACCCCAAACATACTACAGGTACAAAAGATCCTCAATAGTACTGCCCCAGCATTATGAAAACATATGGTTTGTTACCTTTATTTCTAAGAATATATATGCTTAGATTGCATTCGGTCACATCTGGTTAAGATACCAGCGAATAAAAGTCAATATTAACAATGACAAGCATGGATGTCTAGCAAAGTCAAACATTACTGACACACACTATTACTTACATTGAATTTTATAAAGGTTACTTTCTTCTTTCTTAGCCAGCAGGTGAGAGTGGGCGTCTTTTCTTGGGTCCACTTTACGTACAAATAGAGATTTGAACCAGCTCTCCTCTCTATTTCGGTGACTGGATGCTGACAATCCTCTAGGATAAGACATTACAATTACCAGCTGGCAAAGACGGTCCACCAGTTTGACCAGCATGGCCCGTGTAACATGTAGCCGGACATTCAACCAACCAACCAATCAAATGAATGGATAAATGAACTCATTAATGATGACAAATCATGGGAAACAGTAAACTGCTAAAAAAAAGTGATACAATTGATACAATTCTCAATGGGAGCTATCTATTAAAGTAACAACAACAATTTAATAGCAATTTAATAGCAATTTAATAGCAAACAAGTCATATGTCAACATCTGTAGTAGTGTGGCTCAAAATAACAGTCCTCAATCATTCCCAAACTGCCAAAACATTAAACCACCTGATCCCAATATGTCAATATCACTACATAGTGACTGTAATGTAACAGTATATTGAAGTCTGTGTCCTTCAGCAATCAAGAGTCTGATTCATCCTTTAACAATGTACAACTGCACTGCCATATGCTTAGCCCAGCAGTTTACACTGAGCAGAATTTATTATAAAAAAAATAAATAAATAAAATGCATTCAAACGTGTTTGATTATTGATTTAGACAATGTGTAAATATTCTTTAATTTAGCTGAACTTGTATGGAACAGCATGTGCACTGAGATCTGATTCACTCATTCACTCGTCGTGATGACGCCTACAAAACAGTAATGGAGATAAAATGTTCAGACCTGAAAAGAGTGACCTGCCCCTTGGTCCTAGCCTTGTATTTTGCCAAACGAAGGCCGCTATAACAGCGCTGAAGGAGTCCGGTCGCCATCTTCAATGACAGGACCAGGTTCTGTATGTAGCAAAGAAAAGGGATGTTAGTGTAATGCGCACTTCGGCCACCAGAGGGCAGCAAATGTCCTACTTTCTATTAAAGTCCTACTTCTAGTAGTAAAGTACCCGATTTCTACACACACACAAAAAAATATATATGCAAAATATAAACATTCAGATTGTTTGGATGAAAAGATAACTTTATATAGAAATATATTAATAAATTGATTTGTTTATAACATCAGTGAGCCCCCAGTGGAAACCATCACAGAAATTGTAATAGTTTCCACTACAAATAATGTTACAAACCATCAGTGGTTAACCATTAAAACTATTTTATGCATCCATAAACAACACAATCATAACTAATACAAAAGACAAGATACTACACATGTACACACAAAGGACAACCCCCCCCAACCAGAAACAACAAACATAAAAAATTGTGTACATATAAAAATAAAAATCTTGAATAAAATCAGATATCAGCTCAAAATCAGGACTGAATCCACCCATTTCAGCTTTAACTGATTTTGAAGATAACTTAGATAAGTCCCCCACAGCAAACTCAGAACCAGATCTCTGCAAATTCAGTCTTATTTTTTTCAGACTTAAGAATTGAAGCATATTTGAAGCCCACTGTTTAAATGAAGGGGGGAAGCCTGTTTCCATATGAGCAGGACCAATCACCTCGCCAGCAGAGTGATGCAGTTGACATCATGTTTTGATAGAATGGTCTTATCATTGACAATACCAAAGATGGCTGTTAGAGAGTTTTGATTTACATTTTTATTAAATATCTTAGAATAGGACTCAAAAATCAGTGATCAGAAAACAAACAGTCTGGGACAAAACCAAAACATATCGCGCAAGTGTAGAAGGGGATTGCTTGCATCGTGAACAAGTGGAGTCAAATGTTGAGGTAGGATGGTGCTGTTCCAGACAAGGTCTTGTACGTGAGCATCAAGGCCTTGCATTTGGGCAGCTACAGAAAGCCAGTAGAGGGAAGAGGGGTGTGACTGGTTGAAGACGTTTTGATGGAGCTGGCTGAGAGGCCTGAGAGTAGTGTGTTGCAGTAGTCCAGTTTTGATATGACAAGAGCCTGAACTAGTAGTTATGTAGCCTGTTTGGTGAGATAGGGTCTGATTTTCTTGACGTTGTACAGAATTAACCTACAGGACATTACAGTTGTTGAAATGTGGTCTATAAAGTTCAAACTGTCATCAAAAGTCAGTCTTGTACCACCGTTGTTGTTCACAATGTTTCTGGGCCAGTACACAGGAACAAAGAAAGTGTTAACAAGTGAACAGAGAGAGTGGGCAGTGTTCACAGTAAACTTATCAATGCCCTCTTAGGTCTCAATGGGACCTGCACACTCTCTTTCCATAAGCTGCAAGGACGCCCATGCATCCATGAGCCTAGGACAGCTCCCAACACTCACATACTCCCTCCAGACAGGGCATGAGTTGTTGCTTGTTTTCTTAAGGCTAATACAAAACATCTAAATGTGCGTGTTAATGTGAGATGAAAAGAGGGCCCCTGAGAGCTGTTTGATTGTAAATTGAGATTGTAATAATGAGTCACTGATTATTGACCTCTATCACCCAAGTCTAATTATTTACATACAGAACAAATAACACACAATAAGGGCAACATATAACAAAGACAACACACAACAAATACAACAGGAAGGTGCAGTATGGCTGTAAAGAATACTCAAAGAGATAGAAGAACATAGAAAGAGAAAGCAATAGTACATGCGACCGAGATCCTCCTATTTCAATATTATTTGATAATAAGGTTATACTATTTATAATACAGTTACTTACAATAACGACCGAGATAAACTACTTCTATTTCCAATTGCTTACATAGAACACCACAGAATATTTATGCATCACATGTAGTACAATTGGGATACATGAGATATCTACTTCAAGGATGTGCAAACAAATTAAAATTATTCTTACTTCTCAGTAGATAACTGTTAAGGATTTGAGAGTAGAGAATCTTAAGAAGAGAGAAAGAGAACGTACAGAAGAATGAAGGCGTCCTCGCCCCAGTACACAGCTCCTGCACAAAGGCCTTGGGAGAATTTGCCAAATGACAAACAGAGACCAAATTCAAATAATACATAACTCTGTTTTACAGTGCAGTGATGGTCACTGTCAAATCCTTTTCAAACTGCCACGTTTGAGACATATTACAGAAATCTCACCTTTGTCAATTTCTTCACAATTTTACCCTCAGTTTTCAAACTATTAGCCACCTCATTACCATTATGTAACACAGACAGGTCAAAAGGAGACGGTTCTAGGAGTTGTTCTAACGATCTTCAGTAAGTCATTACACAACCTTACATCAAATGAAATCTATATCACTAGACAAAGTTTTCTCTCAACTTGACATTTACATTGAGAAATGCAGTATTTACATCAGCGGACACATATTGGAATAAGTCTTTATAACAATTTCTTATAACTAGTTCATGTTACTTGTCATGAAGGTTTCATGTACCTGTCATTTAGCCTTATCAACATGTGTCTTAATAATGAGTTACCTTTATTTTAAAAAGACTATTATCTGCCATATGTAGCCAAATGTAAAAATATGACAGTGCTTGTTGAGTGTGGAGTATTACACAATATTGCATGGCTCTGTGCATGTCGCAACGTCGGTTAACTAATGCTGTGAGAAACAGGAAGTAGACATTCTCCCATCAGTCCCCATGCTGCCCTGGCCATAGTCAGGTAGTTACTCTGACATGCTGAGTGTCACACACTGGCTCTAACATGAGAGCACTAGTTATTTATGTGCACAACTGTGGTTCTTTAAAATAACTGATAACTGCTAGACGTGGTGAAAACCACTGAGATACCTTCCTGTGTGCCTAAACATGCATGCTGAGACCATTCAACATAAGTGAATGTTATGTACAAAAAAGTATCTTGCAATATATCACTGTCATATGGATGTCTTTCCCAGAAACTACTTACATGTACTCTGGTAATCTATGAGCCATAGATACATGCTTAGCTACTGTAGCATACTATTTCAACCATGACAGATTTTGTAACAGTAATTTAGATCACAAAACTGAAACAATTGTAATAAATAAAGTTGTATCATTTATAAAAATGCAGGTCTACTTTTTTTTTTTTTAAAATGGCATTTTTGTCTGTTTTGGGGGTACCTGTGTTCAGCATTGATTTGTTTTGTGAGCTCACACACCACAGTAGTGGTCAATGGCTCATATGAAAGTAGATACTTAAGACTTTAAGAATTAGCAGTTATTTTATGTATTTCTTCTTTGACCTAACCTACCTGGGGCAATATATTCAGAATTTTTTTAAATTATAAAAAAATATTATTTACTTTTAACACAGATGTTATATCTTCACAAAGAAAATGTTGATATCAACCCCACTCCTGGTCTCAAAGATTCCCCAAGTACTTGTTCATGAACACCCAACAGATAAGGAAGTTATCTCTAACCACTAAAATTGTGTGTAAGGTTATCCAAACACAGGTAAAAACCTCTCCAAAATGGCACCAAACGTCTCTAAATGCAATAAAACCTCTCTAAATGGCACAAAGCTTATAAAAATACCACGAAGCCTTTAAATATTGCAGACTTCTAGAAATAGCAAACTTTTTTTTAAAGGCACAAAATAACCTCTCCAAATGGCACAAAATGAAAACAAATGGCAGTGGCATGAACTCTGTTAAACAATGTGTAATTTCACACACAAAAAGTCTGAAACATATCTATAAAATATAATGTTTATTAGCGCACGGTGGCTTAGTGGTTAGCACGTTCGCCTCACACCTCCAGGGTCCGGGGTTCGAGTCCCGCCAGGGCCATGTGTGTGCGGAGTTTGCATGTTCTCCCAGTGTGTCGGGGGTTTCTGCTGGGTACCCCGGTTTCCTCCCCAGTCCAAAGACATGCATCTTTGGTTGTGCTGATTACGCTTTTGATTTTCTCAGCCTCTGAGTGGTCAATCATGTCCAGTTTAGGCATGTTTGAAAGCTATAAGTATCTACAATTGGTCCATGTGGGTGTCAATCAAGTTAGACTATAATTTAGGAGGCGGGGTGTTCAACATAGCCAAAACAGATTAGATTTTTTAGGATGTGTCTCAGTTCAGTTTACGGCTAATTACTAAATTCCAGAGGGGTGGGATACCAAAACACTTAATGCATTTTGAAGAAGACATTTGTGACTAAATATGGAACTTTGCATTTCATAAAGTTGATGGACTTTATACCGATGGAAATGTGCATGATTTATAAAACTACAAGCGAACTGCATTTTTGTCTATGTAGGTAATGCAAGGTAGTAAACGTTTATAAAAGTCTGATCTTTGGTTTAAATGTTATAATTTTATTGTGGCAGTTGTATACGGTGTTTTACTATCAAAAAACTTTCATGTTCAAAACTACTTTAATGTTTCTGTCTCTTTGACACTGTCCTCATTACCACCTGCAGACTGCCGTAAATCAATAAATAAATACAATTTGTAGACTAGGAGAGCACAGAGATGGCTTGAATAGAGATCCCTGTATTTTACTGGAGATGGGGCCCTCTTTCATCTTGGAGATGTGCTGCCATACAGAAATTAAATAATTAAATGTAGTAATAACACATGTCTACCGGTATATCGCCCACTCCAACAGAAACGACAATGACACAAATGACAAAATGATATTTAAAAAGAGCCTCCATTTTAGCCCCTCAAAAGACACCACTAATGGAACACCGCTAGCACATTAGTGAACACCAGCGTCTTACCACGACCAAAGTAGACAACAGTCACAAACTTTAACTGTTAGCGTTAGCTACTTATATAATAGCAAGAAAACAGTAACTTCTTTGAGATTAACATTGAATAATTACTTTTTACACACAAGGGGGGCTGGAGGAGATCACAAAAATGTTGGACACACACAATGGGGGGGTTACTTAAACGGCTTCATGTGCCAAGCTCCCACTCAGATTAAAAATACTGACAATTACAGATACTCACTCAAGTAACATTACAAAATGTTACTAAAAATTCTCTCATAGAACGTTTGTAAATTTATGAAAGCATCATAAGTCCTTTAATCTCCCAAACCAAGTACTGGTTAATAACTTAAGGATAATTGCATTGTAAACACCAGCTCGCTACAGCAGCGATATCCAATGAAAATTCACAATCGTATTTTACATGACCAGCCAAGACAATATGTCATATCAAATTGCTAATAATGGCAATAAAAGTTACTTTGTTAAATTGCACTGTTAAATTTTCCATAAAATTACTTACTGCTGAAACAATAGGATTAAATTTTGTGCTCCCACCGAAAGTTGTTGGAGCAGAGCTCAATGTCCCATAACTCAATGCGAAAATGTAAATAACCAGAAAAACACCTGTGAATCACATGCTATGGACAAATTCTGATAAAATATACAGTCTTGCAACAGTTAATATACAGATATTTCTTACAGTTTACTGTCAAAACAGTTAACAATATGCAACACACCACAAGACACACCTTTTCCACAGTTCTATGCTCTTCAGCTACAAGAGAAAATGGAGGCGTTATCTGTTCTTCAGATTATAAGAAGGAGAGTTTTAATGCTCAAACACAATTATCTTTGAGACTGTACACTATACACCATCTTGAGGCCGATTGACTCAATTTACAATAATGGTACAGCAATGTGCAACAAATAAATCACAATATTCAAAGGCATTCAAGGAGTCAACAAAAAGTAGTCACATCTGCCCCACATATTACAGGTACATTACAGGTGCTACTAAATTACTAATACTCTTAAACATATTTTATGCCAAAAAGGTTGCATATGAGGATGGTAGGCACCCACTAGAGCACATGTGGCCCGACAGGTCATTTTATCTGGCCCGCGAAACACTCTGGGTTTTCCAGTGACTCCACTGTAAACCCGTCCGCGGCTGTAAGAGACGCTCAGAGCAGATGCTCCAGCCGTTCATTCACTTCATTAATAATGATGCTGTGAGCATCAATCAATCAAATCAATAAATAATAACAAATCAATCTGATTGGCAGAGGGTCCTCGGTTCTCCAATCAGATTGAAGCTCGCAGTGTATTAGACGCCTACGGGCATGGCAAATCGTCGGTGGTCAAGGATTATGGGTAATGTAGGCCTTTCCGCTATCCAAAACATACAAATAAAACTTTATTTCTCAGAATCGAAGGAGAAAAAAATCAAACTGAGGGCCACATAAACTACATCCGCAGCACGGTAATGTCAGCGATTTGAAATTGAGAAATCTCCACAAATTAACCTCAACATGTTCATAAAGAGAAGAATTGATACACAAGGAAGGCATTTTCACGAACGATGGGAGAACAAGTACATGTTTGTACTTCAAGGTGATAAACCAGTCTGTCTTTTGTATCATGAGGCGGTGTCAGTCCTGAAAAAGTGCAATCTACCTCGGCATTTTAACCCCAAATACAGAGCTAAGTATGGGAAATTTAGCCTCCGAGAAAAACAAAGAACTGCAGCAGAATTAAAAGGCAAACTGCAGTCGCAGTAGAATGTGCTCACAAAAGCTACAGCCGAAAATTATGCAGCAGTGAAAGCAAGTTTTATTGTGGCTAAAAAATCGCCCAAGATTCAAAGTCTTTTTCAGAGGGTTCATTTTTGAAGCAGTGCATGCTAAATGTGTGTGAGCAGGTGTGCCCCGACCAGACAAAGACTTTTCAAAATGTCAGTGTGTCAAGAAACACCATCACGGACTGAGTTAAGGAGTTAGCTGGAAATTTAGCAGCACCGCTGGCCGAAGGGACAGGCAGCTGTCTACTAGCTGTAGATGAAAGCACAGACAACGTGGATACAGTGTATATCTTCCTCTTTATTAGAGGCCTGAAGCCGGACCTCTCTGTCACTGAGGAGCTCTTGGATGTAACTCCCATGCATGGGACCACAACGGGCCGGGACAGTTTTGATGCAGTACAGAAGTCTGTAAGTAAAAATAAATTGCGTGGGAATAGTTGTTGGGACTAACTACAGATGGTGCACCTGCGATGTGAGTTGAAAATGGTTCAGTGAAAGTGAGTTTGACACCCCTGCACTGGAGAATAAAAATGACATAAATGATCATATAAATGATCTATCTTGCAATGCTGCCTCTGTGATTCAATTTTTCATGTTCCTTTAATCAACCAAGGAAGCACTCTAAACATAATTTTATATTTTTAAAATGTTGGTTTTTAATATTGTTCAACTTTTAGTAAAAAACAAACAAACAAACAAACAAACAAACAAACAAACAAACACAAACAATGTTAGCTACAATGGTATATCTGGAATCAAACCTTGATGTACAAGACACTCGCAAATGCTCCATAAAACTGAGTCAACAATGATGAGTCAACACAACTTATCACCCCTCCATCTGCACCTCTACAAAGGTCACAGAAATGACAATACGGTAAGTAAATAAACAGGAAACAAAGGTGGATAGAGACGGAGGAAGATAGAAGAGGCAACAATGTGATCACTGAATTAGTTTGCATGAGTGTGTTATTACATCATATCTGTGGTTAATAAACTACCAAATAAGCACAGTGTATGGTTAATGATGATGTGCTACAAATGTGTGGTTCAGTGAATTCTGTAGTAAGGAACCTAAAAATCTGACTCACTGCGAGAGCCATTAGACCAAACAACACAATGGTAAGAATGCTTCAAATATACATAATTTGAGAAAGATTATACATATTAGATAATGTGTACAAATATGTATTAATGAGTACCATTACTGCTAAAGGGTAGTATATATACTGTATATTATATATAATCTAATATTTAGGAAGAAACGTGCTGACTGTGTTAAGCACAAGCACCTTACTACTTACTACATTAAAGTTTGGTTTATTCTTAACAACTTAAGCAAGAAATGTATTATAAACAAATGTTACATTTATCCACCTAATGCTTTATTATTATTATTATTATTATTATTATTATTATTATTATTATTATTATTATTATTATTATTACATTTATCTACCTAATAGTTATAGACTTGTACTTTTCATACTTATGCTTTGCAGGGTCCTTCAAGGGTTCTTGAATTTTTCAGTGGAAAATTAACGGTTCTAATGTACCGCACAAAATCTGTTTATTCAGTCTTTCAAGTAATTAAGCATAAGATAGATTATAGGGTTGCTTTTTTTGTATTTTTTAAACAACAAATGAATCTGGAAAAAAAGGAAACAGCAATAAACAACACAAATAGCTTTGGCACATTAATTCTAAACAATAAAACTAAAATATCACTTTTAAGTATTCAGGATATTTAGACCCTCTAATTTAAAATGGGGAAGAAATAAATGGTATGCGTAGAGTTCAACGGTCAGCAGAGAGGCTCATACCAGGCACATACCATTTCTTCATCACCCCTCCAATTCTATTTAATAATAGCATCATTTAATTCACAGTAATAGTATTCCAAATACGTGTCAAGTGTATACAAAAACTTAAATAAAAATATAGCCCTGGCTATGACACTAATATTTTAGGGGTGAGCCCTATATATATATATATATATATATATATATATATATATATATATATATATATATATATACTGTATATATTAGTTCCTCATAATCTCTACACCAACTCTAATTATTCATCATTTTCAGTTCAGACTAAATTAAAACATAAAGCATCATCATGCTTGAGGTCATGAGATGTGGCATGACTGACTGTAAAGTTTATGCTGCACTTATTGTTTGTGTGCATAAAAACACCGTAGGATGGATGGGTTTACACATCTCAGCTGATGTGGACTTAAATTTTGGTTAAAATAAAAACAAGTGTCCAAAATCATAAAAACCTACTATATGAATTGCAATTTAGTAGCCACAACTAAGCTATTTCTTCTTCTTCTTCTTCTTTTTATTTTTACAGTCATAATAATTAAGTGTGTTGTACTTAATTAGTATTTGGATTAAATAGCCTTTAATTTATATTGAAAGGCATTTATATAAATGATGGACACTAAAAAATACCATCTTATCCCTGAGTCTGCACTAAGTTGGATCTTGGTGTAATGCATGTCCATTTTTGTACCAAAATGGATTTGAAAATCACATTGCATAGCTAGATTCTGAATGTCACAACCCCGTTTTCATTATTCCATAAATTAGCAGAGTACAAACATTTATGATCATGTAAATAGGATCAGAGCTCAAGGATGAAAATATTGGACTGTACCCAACCAATAAAACAACATGCCAGCATTAACCACAAATTACACTTGCATAGGCATGAAAATAGAACCCTTTATGTACAGTAATTATATGTACAATAATCTTTATGGCAGGAATCCAACTGTTCCAGTGTCATCACTCCACTATTAGAGAAATATTACATCTCGCCTGCAATAACATGAAAATAAAGCCCTTTATGTACTATAATTACATACACTATTTTTTTTATGACTGCAGGACAACAGTTCCAGTGACATCGCTCCACTTTTAGAGAGATATTACCTGTCGCCAATGTATGGTCTGGAATTTGCCATTGGCTTCATCGGAAACCTAGTGGTGGTCCTAGGCTATATATTTTGCCTCCCTGCTTGGAAGTCCACAAATGTGTACCTGTTTAACCTGGCTATTTCTGACCTCATCTTCCTGTGCACTTTACCTGAGCTGTCCTATAACTATGCTCACAATCTGAAGAAATTCAGTTTTGCACTATGTGTGGTTAATCGCTACATCCTCCATGTGAACATGTACTCCAGCATTATTTTCATGATGTGGGTAAGTGTAGACCGGGTCTTGTTGCTGTGTCACCTACAGCGAGAACACATCCTGTTGACTTTCAAGGCAGCATTGTGCATCACCATACTGAACTGGATCTGGGTGAATGTTCAAATTGCACCACTCATCATCTTGATTATCCGGGACTTGAGGGAAAATGATTGGGCAGTGTGTCATGATTTTGCAAGCATGGGAGAGCTCAGAGTTACTCTGATTTACAGTATAGTGCTCACCATAACTGGATATGTGATGCCCTTGGTGGCTTTGTTTCTTTCATCACAAAGGATGGTTTCTGTACTCAGGAAAAGAGAGGAGGTGCTTGGGACATCCTTCCAAAGGCCAGTAAGAATCGTGAAGACTGCGGCAATCATGTTTCTGGTGCTCTACACACCCATCCATATAATGAGGATTGTGCGTATTGCATCACAGCTTCCTGAGTTAAATTTATCACAGTGTATCATAGATTACATCAAAGCGGTTTATACAGTGACACGACCAATTGCATTTGCTCACAGTGTCATCAACCCAATGTTTTACTTCCTCATGACAGACAGATTTAAAGAAGCACTACAGGACAAGTGGAGACAGCTGAAAAGGATGCTAATGACTGCACCATAAGCAAGTCTGACCCATTAAGCAAAGACAGCACTGATAACAAATGCTTTCAAATCTTACTGTGGTGTACATTTATATACAGATCGATAATAAATTAAAATATAAACCGACATAAAGTGTCTAAAACTTCAATCTTATTCCCCATGAGGCAAAAAAAATCTATGTTAAATTATTGCTATTATTTACTGGAAAATAATGGTTGTAAAGAATGGTTATTTGAGTTACCACAGCCATCAGCTCAAACCAGTCTCAACCTTCTTCTGTGAGCTTTCTCATCAACAAGGCAGTTTCACCCAAGAACTGTTTTTTGTTGTTCAGACCTTTCTGTGTAAACTTTAGAGACTCTTATGAGTGAAAATTTTCTGAAATACCAAAATCAGCCAAACTAGTACCAAGAACCATGCAATGGTCAAAGTCATTTTTCTTCGGTTTAATATGTACATTAACTGAAATGCTTTACCTGTAACTGCCTGATTGCTCCTAATAAAGTGGCCTCTATCTCTCTCTCTCTCTCTCTCTCTCTCTCTCTCTCTCTCTCTCTCTCTATATATATATATATATATATATATATATATATACACACACACACACACACACACATATATATATATGTATGTACATTTTTCCTTGTACCCAAAGTGCATCTGATCATTCATAACACATTTGTTATGTGAATGTTGCTTCTGTACGTTTGGTCCTGAGCTGTATGCCAAAAATTGGGAACATTTAATTTTACCCAAATTATTCCAAATTATTATTAATACAATAGTGGCATTAATTTATAGTTTACAGTTCAGGCCAGCAGTAATGAATATACATGCTCTTTGTGATATTTTTTGTCTTGTGATTATATTCATGATATGTCATTATTATTATTAAATAAATCCTAGCATTTGCAGACATGTCTGCAGGGGGAACTATTTTTTTCAGCACTAAAATACTATTAAACCATCAGAATGTCTGTTGTTAGTACTAGATAATTATGAAGTTATTGTATTTCTTTTGTCCCATTCAATTTAATTATTATTAACCCTAGAAACAAACATGTAATAAACAACTAAAACTATGTCTTATTTTCAGTTGAATCCTGCACACAAAGTAATAAGACAGATAACACATAACACACATAACATTTAAGATATATCTCAGTTTGTTCCTTCCTTGTTGACTTTGCATTTCTAATTGTCATTTTTCTCTATACATGAGAAAACACCCTATTCTTCAATGACTACCTCTGAACCACTTCTTATGCCTCCTATTTTCTGTGAAAAATTCTCTTTCTGCTTTTATGGTCACTACATGAGCAGTTCATTCCAGTGCAGGCATTCTTGATTTTTGGGGGCTTCAATCATGGCACTGGAACAGATGAAGTAGCAAAGCATTGCATTCTGGTCCTCAGAGGATCTGTCAAGAACAAGAAAACAGTAATAATCTATTACATTTTACTGACAATGCACACAGTAAATAAAGACTTTTTATTTTTTTTAACACTGTTTTCCTTTACACTGTCAGGTAATGTTCATTTAGTGAGGAAATTTATATGAAAAGATATATACGTTAATGTACAAAAATGCAAGAAAACCCCAGAAATGTAATGTCATTTTATTGTACATTTTATTTTATACATTTTCCTAAATATTTGATACAATTATATATATATATATATATATATATATATATATATATATATATATATATATATATTTAATGTAAATTAACCCCTAATAATTTCAACAGTGGTGCTTTTTTAAAATTTATATATAAGTAACCAAATTTTGCATAGCTTGTTTCAGAAAAATTTCAAAAATCAAACCCTTACCTTAACTCATGCAGGATAAAGTTTGCTAAAAAGGCTTCCAGCCGTACTGTTGTAATGCCTTGATGCAACGTTTGTATGATGTATTTTGTCAGAAAATCTCATGTGACACTCAAAAACATACTAAACAAAAACAAAACAAACAAATAAACAAGCAAACAAACAAAACAATATATATATATATATATATATATATATATATATATATATATATATATATATATATA